>QEPC01015239.1:165460-189141 GCA_003113815.1 Sphenodon punctatus
GCCCCCGCTACTTCCGGGTGGGGGGGAGGGGACAGGACAGCCCACGTGGCTGCCCTCTGCGTTTCCCCCCCCTAGGCCCCAACCTCACAGTTTGTTATCTTCTCCCCGCAGGTGTCCAGCGGGGATGAGAGCAGCGGTGGCGGCCCCAGCAGCAGGTGTCAGCGGCAGCAGCGGCGGCGGCAGCAGCGGTGGTGGCGGCGAGGCAGGCAGGCAAGCCCCCCCGTACCAGCAACAAGCAGGTAGGTGGTGATGGTCTTCCCCCTGCAGAATATGGTGGTGAAGGCTGCCTTCCACCAGCTGTATCTGGTGCTGAGATTACATCCATACATTTCCAGATCCGACCTGGCCATCCTCATCCATGCCTTCATCACGTCAAGGCTGAACTACTGTAACACGCTTTACGTGGGGCTTCCCTTGACACTGACTCAGAGGTTGCAGCTAGTGCAGAATGCAGCGGCTTGTCTCCTGACAGGGACGAGTCGACGGGAGCATATTACTCCCATGCTCCACATGCTGCACTGGCTGCCTATAACGTACCGAGCCAGATTCAAGGTGTTGGTTTTGACCTATAAAGCCCTACATGGTCTCAGCCCCAGATATCTCAGGGACCTCCTCGCCTTCCACGCCCCAGGGCGGCCCCTTCGATCCGCCGGGGGCACCTTCTTGGAGGTCCCCTGCATAAAGCAGGGGGCCACAATGGAGAGGGTGTTCCCGGTGGCCGGGGCGCAGCTATGGGACTCCCTCCCGGAGGAAGCCCATCTGGCCCCAAGTCTGTTGGCCTTCCGCTGGGCCTGTAAGACTTGGCTGTTCTCCCAGGCCTTCAGAGGAGGGGAGGGGGGGTTAATAGTGGGGGTGGGGGTTTAGGAGATTTTTATATGTTTAATTTAATTTTTGTGTTTATTGTTTTAAATCATTGTTATTTTTGTGCTGTAAGCCGCCCTGAGATGCCATGAGCATGAGGGGACTGCTAATAAATGTAACTAATAAATAAATAAATAAATAAATAACGCATCTGCCAGGGTATTCAGTTTTCCAGAATGGTATCAGTTTACAAAGGTGAAACGTGCAAAGAAGAGGGCCCAGTGCGCATGCCGGGTGTTTGTTATTTGTACGGTTTGGAGGTACATAAGATTTTTGTGATCAGTGACAACAGTAACTGAGTGCCAGGTGCCTTCCAGATAATGCCACCACGTTTCAAAAGCAGCCTTAATGGCTAAAAGTTCTGCAAAATTATTCTAATATTTTCAGCTGTTTTTAAGGAGAGGTCTAGTGGCTGATAATTACCACCATTCCCCCCTCCCCCCCCCCATAGCTTTCCGAAGACTGCCACTTCAGCAACAGCAAACTATTAGTTGGCACGCAAATCACTAGAATTTGGGGAGCTGCGAAACAAGACACATCGCCCCACCATGTGCACCTGTGTTATGCTAAAGTTTAGGTGGATCTCCAAGGGGAGAGATTTCCCATAACAGTGGAATGCCTCTCTGCATGCCCTTGTTGTCTGAACCATTCCCCCCCCCCCCTTAGCTTTCGGAAGACCACCACTTCAGCAACAGTTTTGACACAGGTTCAAATCAGCATGAGGGATCCAAAGTTCTTAATTGAGGAACAAAGTCCATGAAAGTCAGTGAGACAAAAAGACCATATCACATCACCAGGTCCACCAATTATCACAAGATCAGGGGTTATAGTTTCCTTTTCCCCCTTGTCATTTACCAATAATGGTTGAAATTAGTTTGTCAGATCAAAAGGGACACACACACACACCTCTCTACAAACATTTCCTGTAAATTTTATACAAAAAATATCCTAAGCCTTTGAATACATTTGTTGTTCAGCGTTCTGAACCATAGACACAGCACTGCCAGTCATTTTCTCCCATACAGTAAAAAGTACAGCAGCCTGAGCATATGTGTTCTGTCTTTCTACAGACTGTTTTGTCAAGAACAGATGCAACCCATTGTACAAGAAAAGACATAAGAACTGGCACAAACCCAGATTGACAGTGATGCATTAATATGCAAAAGGACAATATAACAGACACTATATGTTATAACTCTCATACTCAAGTTATTGATAGCAAAACTTATATAATTTTTAACTGAACTTCTCTCTCTCTGAAGGGACTTTAGCAACCTAATAAGAAAGGTGGTGTGTTCAGGTGCCTATCTTATGATGCTTTACACACTGTGGGTAGAAACACACATAATGGTGGCCCAGCGGTGGTCCAACACAGCCTGGGGAGGAAAACACAGCAGACATGATCCAGGCCAGGCTGCCAAAAAAACATGCCTGCACCTGATGTGCTGGGGAGGGCAGGGAGAACCAGGAAAGTGCGGCCAGATGGACTCACCCCTAAGATGGCCCAGTGCTCCTCCCCCACCATGATGGGCCGTCATGGTGGCCAATGATGGCCAGCCATGGTGACTAGCCATGGTGGCCCTGACCCAGACCTGGTTGACAGGCTGTGAACAGACGTGATAGCCCACTGTTTTTGCCCAGTCGAGCGGACCTTAGTTTGAGCTAAGGTCCCAAGGTCACAGCCCAGACTAGCCACTGACATGGTCCTGGGTAATCCCAGGCCAACATCTGGTGCAGGTGAGTTCTGGGGCACAGCGAGGTGCTGTCATGTCTGTTTTTACTCTCTGTTCTGAAAATGCAGGATTTCACAAGCTTTTAATTACAGCATGAGTCCTCTAAACAGATGGGCAGCAGCTACGTGTTTAGCTGTTGCACCGGATTTGAGCATCTCCCTTGGGGAGGTGTGCTTGGGGATCTTCCAGAGTGCTGCCTGAAGGTCTACCATGGAGCAGCCACCACCTGTCCCTGCCGATCACTCTTCAAATGGAAAGGTCAACCCCGAAGGGGAAGTGGGGTGGCAGAAGCAGAAGTGGACCTGCTGTCTCTCTGTTTACACCCAATGTTGCAGAACAGTAGTGTTAAATGGAATAACTTTTTGAAATAAATATGTCATCATCCAAAGTAATTGAAAAGAATCCCATTCACTTAATGGTGCAGAATAGAAGATCCCTTCTAACAAATATCAAATACAGTACTGTTGGTACTTCTCTTATTTTTCCTTTTGTCCATTATCTGTAGCTGCACATATTTGTGTGGCAGCAGGAGGTGGGGGAGGGGGAACAGGGGTTTGGCCTATTCAGCCGTCAGTCTTAGCATGAAACTAGAAAGAAATGTCTGTTGGTGAGAGTGTAAAAGCTTCATCACAGCCATCTTGAGGAAGAAATCTGTGCAGCTGTAAAGCTTTCATACACTCACAACAGTATCTGGTTCAATAAAAGAGCCTGTCCCAATGACGTTGCCTCCACTGTATGGTGCAGGCCACTGCATTCTTTCCAGTTGTTGCTGTATCAAATCAAGCCCACAAATCTGTGGACACTAATTCACAAAAAAATATTTTTCGCTAACTGTGTCCAAAGTTTTTGTGAGACAAAGTATTTCAGCAACACCCTGTCCTCACTCAGTAATGTTGTATTGCGGTTTGAAGTCACCGATATTTACAGCTGTTTTGGATTATGTTGTCTGTTGAGGGACCATGAAAAATAGTTTACAGAGGATTCACAGGGGTTATAAGCATGTTGTAGATAGAACTAGATTTTGGGTAATTTCAGATGTTATGAAAATGTCTTTCACCACAGTGACCCCAGTGAATTCCCTGTGATGGTGGCATTTCCGGAAATGTCTGTTTGGTCCCGGACAAATGTTCACCACGGTGAACCCCCGGCTGGGATCAAGCTTGACCACGATTTTCGACCTCCAGCCGGCCGGAGGTCAAGAACCGTGGTTAGAGTGGCCACAATCTGGGACAGAGATGGTAATGGTGGTGCTGCATGTCTGCTCACCAGCCCCATCCCAGAATCAGGCCCGACCTTGGGATGAGGTCAGGTGCAGCTGTCTTTCCGTGGGTGGGCGTCCGAGGGAGTGCAGGGGGGGTGGGGCTGAGTGGCCACACAATGTGCTGTGCAGCCCAGCCCCCTTCCTGATTCCCCACAGTGATGGAACCGGCACATCTGAAGGATGGCCAGCTTCATCATGGACCAGGATCGGAAAGCGATCCTGGTCTGGGGTTCAGCGTGGCGGACCTCCGGGCCCGTCATGTCTGAAATTACCCTTTGTCATGGATAGCCAAAAAAAACCCCAGAAGTTCTTTATCTGCCATGATTAGACATTATACAATGGTGAAGCATTTATGAAAACATCTATTATTCATTTGTTTGATCTACCTCTGATAGTTCACCACACTTAAGCAGTTTCTGGAGCCAATGTACGACCAGTCTATTTGGCCAGGCATTTAACAGGGTTAAGAGTTGGGATGTGATTTTAGGTAAGTCAGTAGTAGGTTGGTCTGTCTATCAATGCAGTAGACAGACAGTCAGACAGACACATGCACGGTGTCTTTTCAAGATGATGGGAATGGGTGGTAGTGGAATGTGTGATTAACTTCTGATATGCTGCACTATACAGTGTGCACCCATACTTGGAAGCAATTAATAATAATAATAATAATAATAATGTTTATTTACGGCCAAAGCCCAATAAAAAAAATACCCAAGTTTATACACATCGTAATAAGACCCTAACATTGGCATATTACATCGTTATTAAGGGAAAGGGAAACACAAAATCTACATACATTAAAAGGTAGATAAAACCCAAGAGGGTAATATTTTGAAAGGAGACACTAATCATAAAGAGAATATAGTAGCCAAAAAAGAAAATAGAGACATATATAAATGGCTCAGTTGGCCCAGATACACTGGCTAGCAGCGGCTTTCCCTAAACTCCAATGCCATGACTCAACGTCATGAAGCAGAGATACATTTAAACTGGAGAAATGATTGGCAAGCGTTCATGGCAGTAATCAGGAACCGAGCAATTGAGTCGCTAATCCAAGGATCAGTGTCAGCTAAGGCCAGTACTAGAAGGTTATGGTCAGTTCTCCCAGGATACTTTCCCAGAAAAGAGGACAAATATTTCTGACGAGCCCCATCATAAAGCCGGCACCTAAACAAAACATGTTCAGTGGTCTTTGGTTGCAGCTGATCAAAAGGGCACAGACGATCCGAAAAACACAGGGCAGAAAAACGTCCCTCAGATACCATTGTGGGCAGGGCATTGAAACGGGCAGACATAAATAGATACTTCCCTCTTTGCAGGACAGAAGATACCAGAAAAGCACCCATGCCAAGGCAAGGTGGTATGCAAAACAGATAATTTTGCGTATGAGGGGAGGCCCTAATTTTAGCTATCTCTTCTTGCTTATCTATATCAGTTATCTTAAGAGCGGCTTCCCTAGCAAATGGGCAAATCTTTCCCCTCCCAACAACCCCTACAAAGACCCATCCTGCAAAGATATAATTCAACAGCTTTGGCCCAACTGCTCTTAAAAGGATCTTTCTTCAAAGACTGAGTCATCCCCTCCCCCTTGCCTTCAGCTTAGTCCAGAATCTTACCACAAGGCCCCAAGCTATCTTGGACCACCTGTGCTGTCCTACCTCTAGCCCAATAGCAGCATACAGGGTACCCTTGGGGACCTTAAGAAGCCTCTGAAAAAAGCATGCCTGGATACTATCTATTTTCTCTAAGTTACTATGTACATAACTCAGCCCCATACAGGAGCTGAGCACACACTTTGATGTTAATAACCCTAGCAGCTGGAGCTAATGCAGACTTCCCTGTGCTCCGAAAACACTTTGAAATAGAAAATGAGGAACTTTTGGCAACAGTGAGCGCTCTCTCGAGATGCACCTCCCAGGCACCAGAGGCCTGGAAATGCAGCCCCAAATATTTGAAGACCTTCACCTGCAATATAGGGTGCCCATCCAGTACCCAAGAGTAGCATTTACGGGACTGGGAAAAAACCAAAATCTTGGATTTCCCATAATTTATTTGTAAATTGTTTTGAATGCAATATTCCAAAAAGCAGGACAATTGCCTATTTAATACCACCCTGGTCTGGGAGATAATGGTGATGTCATCTGCATATAGGAGACTACCTACATGGTGATCAGCCAACTTAGAGGGGGGAGAAAGGAGACTGGGCAAGTAAGGAATGACCCCATTAATAAATAAGTTAAAGAGCACAGGGGCAAGGACACATCTCTGCCATACACCAGATGAAACAGGTATAGGATCTGTCAGATGGCCCATAGAGTTAATATTAACAACAAGAGAGGAATTAGCATGACATTGCTGCAAAAGGAAGAGAAGACATTTGTCCATGCCCATAAGGGAGAGCTTCTCCCACAGAATGGTCCTGTCCACCAGGTCAAAGGCCAATTTTAGGTCTAAGAAGGCCACAAATAATCTGCCATTTTTCTTAATATATTTCTCCACTAGGTGCTGCAGAACTAAGCAATATTCCATGGTGGAGCGTCCTCTATAAAACTCCGCTTGTTCTGGATGCAGAATCTGATTTTGAGAGATCCAATCGTTGAGTCTCCTCAAAAGCCATTTGCCATAGACCTTACTACAAACACAAAGTAAACTAATAGGCCTATAGTTACCAGGGGCTGAGCGGTCACCTTTCTTGTATATTGGCACAACCACTGCCCTTTCCCACTGCACCGGGATTTTGCCTGTGCTATTGATAGTTGTAAAAAGAGATGTCAGCAAAGGCACCCACCAGTCCAAGGATAGTTTAATCACATCAATGGGGATCAGATCTAGGCCTGGAGCCTTACCGTTTTTAAAGGAGCCAATGATCTTGATAACTTCTGCTTCCTGCACCGGGGGCCAGCCTGGTAAGGAGCTTAAATGCTCCGGAGTATATTGGCAATCTGAGGCCACTGAATTGCTAGCATACACAATCCAAAAATGGGCAGACCAAGAGGAGGTGGGGATTGTTGTTAAAGAACCACCCTGTCCCCCCCTTGCCTAGCCCATTCAAAAGTGACCAAAAACCCCTACTATCCCGAGAGGTGGCCACCTGAATCAGATTGTCCCAATAGCCCTTCCAATATTCCTTCTTGTTTAGTTTGATCAAATCCTTATATGCCCTCTTGGCCTGAAAATAAAGGGGAGAGATGACCACAACCTCATTCTCTCTATATTGCATACAGAGAGAAACCACCCTCTTCCAAGTGGCCCTGCAGTCCAAATCATACCAAAGCCTATGCCATTTCTTGGGATTCGGATTATGATATACATGGCCGGACAGCTGGTACAAAGCATCTCGGAATTTAGCAAGCAGCAGTGAAAAAGTGTCCAGAGTATCCGCTTGTTGGACAGAAACAATGGCCTCCCTTAGACAATTTGACTGGGCATCTTTTATAAATGCACCAGCCAGGGTATAGAGTGTATCGATGGCTTTCAGAGAAATATGATGTTCCCCTGAAAAAGAAGGCTGCCCTGCTTGTGATGAACAAAATACTGGCCCAGATTCTATAGAACCCAAGGTAAGGATCAGAGGTATATGGTCATTATCCTTGGAAAATCCCACCATAAAATCTTTAATCAGGGGGATAACATCCAAGGAAATGGCAAAATAATCGTCCAAACTAGCACCTGTAGGGCCTACATATGTAAACTCACCCCTCTGGTCACTAAATCCTGAGCCACTGAGAACAATCAAAGCAGACTCTGTCAATAATTTGGCAAGCAATAAACCCAAACTATTAATGACCCTATCCTTGGAAACTCGGGGACCCAGGGGATTAACTTCTCTATTTAACTCACAATACGGGGTGAGAGAAGTGTCATCAGGGCCAATCCAGGTGTTAAAGTCCCCAGCTAGAATGATCATCCCCTTTGGATGTAAAGCAACCACCTCCTCCAATGCCTCCTGAACCACATGCCAAAAATTAGTGCTGTATGTCTTGGCATTGACAGGAGGGATGTACACTGTTGCCAAAATTATATAAAACCCACCATGTATAAAAGTAACTGCCAGAAAGCACGGGGGTTTACGGTGAACCAATTGAATACTGATCCCCATAGATAACTTCAAAAAACAAGCCAAGCCCCCACTAGGTCGCCCCCTTGCGGCAGAGGAGACAGCTGGGACTGAGAAGGCTATATAATTTGGGAAATTTGGGTGATCTCCTGATGGAGAATAATATGAAAACCATTAAGGAAATTACTAGCATCTGGGCAACTCAAAAGACTGATCCACCCCGCTGCATTTCATGAACAAATCTTTAAGGGCATTAGATCATGGCATTGAAAGTGTCAAACTGCCGGCACACCTGCCCCTACCAAGGGGGTATCAGCTATAGGCTTCAAGGTCGGGGAGCTGGAACAGGCAGTTCTTCCCCTACACTAAAGTCCGTACTGGTAGGGCAAACCACCTGTTGATACTCCAAAGGGGGAGAGATCTGGTCCTCCCTCCAAGGGAGCCCCCAATTCCCCAAACTTGCCAAATGGGAGGAAATGGCAGTAGCAGGATCCAATAAATCTGTTTCTGTAGAGGGAGGTATGGAAGCAGCTTGCTGAAAGCAGCATACACCAGAAATAGTTTGAGTATGGAATGGATCATTGGGCTGAGGTTGGACATAACCAATTTGAGTGAGCTAGAATCCAACGATATCCTACAAACCTCGGAGGGGGGAGGGTTAAAAACCACAGCTGCTTCATCTACTAGGATATTTGCCAACAGGCCCCTCCTTCTCTCTATCCCCTCTGCAAGGTTCTGCAACCTAACCTGAATAGAGGTCTTTTGGGGGACTGGATCCAATAGACACTTACTTTGGTCAATTTCATCCCCCTGGGGCTCCACTAATGAAGGGACTAAATGACCCATATGAGTTCTAGATGAAGGAGAAACCAACTGATAGGTAGTTAAATCCTTAAAGACTTCCCCGACATACACTCCCCACGTGGAGAATAAATAAGCCTGCTCTAAAAAATATGCGGCATGCGGAATTGAACAACCAATCTCTGTAAACGGCTATATGAGGGCAGGAGCTGAAAAGAACAGATATCACCAGGAGGAATGCAGCCCATAATAGAGCCTAAATGTTGGGTTATAAGGGTTTTGGAGTTCCAGCGTGGAAATACTCCATTGGGTAGGGGCTGCACTCTAAAAGTCACAGCTCCTACCACAGAGACCAACCTAGGGCTTGGGCCAAGCTCCTGCTCCTTGGACGGCACAGAATCCCCAACAACCATCCCTCCCCTAGTTTGATGACACCCCTGGGGCAAAAGTGTTCCCCACAGTTGAGTAGAGTGCGACTGTATGGCCTCTGCTGACAAAGCCCCCAAACCATGGGACTAGAAATTTGCTATAGAGCTAGAAATACTCTGAAGCTGCCCTTGATAACCCTGAAGTAAAGTGCATATGTCCCCAAGTTTCAGGAGTATTTTAGGGGTCATAGTTTCTAACAAGGAAAACTGCTTACCAAGCAAGTCAGAGCAAAACAGGGTTGAAGAAACAGGCGCACAGTCCTGATCTAAAACAGAAGTGTTGGGCTTGTGTGCTAAATAAGGGTCCAAACAGGTCAGTTCTGGTTCTGGGGACCCCAAGGCCCGAGCTGAATCCTCAGGAACAGAGGAGTCATTGGTATCCACAGAAGGGGCAAGTCTGGAAGCAGGAGATTCAGCTCTTCTTACCATAGCCCGTCGCTGCGATCGGAGAAAATGGAAGTTATCCAATCGTCGCTGGCCCGACTGAGCTGGCCTAGGAGCAGATGGAACCACTGAGATCCTACTTTTCCTAACAGCTCCCTTTCCCACCATTGTAGCAAAACAATCCAGGCCCAGATGAAACACCAACCGGAGAGGGCTCCTGCGCCTTGCCTCAGGAAGCATCCTTAATAGCTGAGTCGTGGGTCCCCAGTCCGCTAGGATAAATCCCTTAGTCAAGGGCAGAAGAAAGATCTCAGTCGGGAAAGTGGAGTTTGGGCTCCGGCTCTGGCTCCGCCCTGCTCCTACCGTTCACAGCTGCCAGGTAAGTAGGAGCTCTGCCCGCTCAGCTCCCCCAAGGGATTAAATCAATTGAGGATGTCCGTCGAAGAGGGGGATGCCGACGCCACCGCCACCGCCACCTTGGCCCCGCAAACGGCCCCGTTAGGTGTCGCCCTTCGGCTGGGGCCCAAGGGGGCCCCAGCCCCTGTATAAGTACCTGTCAGGGGATGGAAACAGCCAACGGGCTCTGGGAACAGGCAGGCAGGGTGCTCCTCTTCTCCCCTCCCCCAACTCCACTCAGCTGTGCACACTCCTACTTGACAGTATGAGTATGGAAATATGGGCGATAAATGTACTATTGTAGTGGAAAGCAACTACACAGTACAGTAGCATCAGTCGCATTCATTAATAGCAGGCAATTTCAGTTAGTAACAGGATGAGAAGGAGAAGAAGCAGCGCTTAATAGAGTTTAGAAATACTTCTATCGACAGTTCCTGCTTTCCAAAAACTCTCTACCTCAGCTACTGCATTATGGATCATCCTCTCATTTACTGCTTCCTACTATTTGGGGGGCTGGAGAGGTGCAGGCATGACCTCATCACCATCCATCAAAGCCTGAGTCTGCTGAAATGATTTTGCCAAAAAGTATTTTAAAACTTGGATGTCTAGAAGCAAATGGATCGCTCCACCAGGCATTACACACAGCTCCCCTCCAACTTTAAATCTTAATGATTTGTGCTACAAAATGGACTTGTGATTCAATTTCTTCCCACATTTTCAGAGTCCTCATTAAACAGATTGTGATTCAATCGCACATGTCCTGGATGACAAGAAAGGCCATGCTGCTGCGTTTTATCTCTCACTTTGGGTGAGGCAGATTTGCTTTTATTTTAACTGGAGTCACGTGCAAGCAATGAGACTGCTTTACTAAACAGGTGTGTGGGTAACAAAGCATACTAAGACACCATCTCCTAATTGCCTGCAGTGCATCTTCTAATAAACTTCCAAAGCACTCTTAGGATAAAGGACAATGTAGTTGTAAAGACTGAATTAATTATTAATATCAGTTGGCTATCCTAGCTTACTGGTTTCTTGCTATGGTTCAGCATGTAGTGTAGGACTTATATGGAAGCAGGATTTTTTTTGAATATGTTGATGGCTAAATTGCACATCTTAACACATCCTAATTCTGCATAAGCCTTATACAACCCTCATTTGTTGCTTGCCATCTCACTGAGAAAACTGTGATGTTCTAATCATGTTGGCTAATTTGTTGAAAGTCTAGATTCAGGACAGATGGATCATGTCTGAGAATGTAAAAGCAAAATCCAAAGGTGGCTTAATATCCTAACTCTTTAGTAATCTCCCATGTGCCATACACTAGAGGACTGCTTTTTTATTAAATCTGTTAAATGCTAGCTGAAAGAAGTGGGGTTGCTTTCAAGAGCAAAGAGATCAAGCAATAGGACAGTGTAAGCAAATGTCAAATATCAAATGCTAAATTTCGCTTAGCCATCTCACTTAATTGTGTCAGCATGTAAAATTAATAAACAGAGACTGGCTGGAGTTCAAAACAAGCAGGAACAAAGAAAGGACAAGTATGATGCAAGGCAGTGCCATTTAAAACCATGAATATTCATTTTAAAAGGAAAGTTTGCTTCCAAACCTTGAAGCTAGAGTTGGTTGAAAGCAACGGTCATTTTCTCCCACCTCCTAAAAAAAAGAAAAGAAATAAAATTCATATTGTCCAATTTGTGCTGATTTTTTCCACAAGATTTTCATTAATTAGATTTTTTTTTACGTTACATTTTTTGTGGGGATTTTTTTTTTTGAAGCTCAACAAAATTTCAATGAAAAAAAGCCAATACAATCAAAAGATTATGTGGATTATTTTGCTTGTTTTGTTTCTTTAGCCTCAACAACGTGCCTGTGCCTGGCGTTGAACAGTCGAGATTAGAGGCAGAGGGAGGGACAGGGATACATTCATGAAGCCAAGAATTTGCAGGTGCAAAGTGCTAGGCTTTCAGGAGGAGGGGGAGCCTGAAAGATGAGACAGTATAAGGAGAAGCATAAAAGAAGGATGTAGGGATTTAAGGTTATGAGGGAAGGAGGAGAGCATGTGTGTTCCAACTGTAGAGGCCAACATTAGAGAAGGGGCAAAAATAGTTTGGAGCAGAAGTATTAAAAATCTTATTCCATTAGAATCCTTTGAGTATCTCTATCTAAAACAAAGTTACCAGATTGATCCAAGAAACCAGCATGCAGCCATTGCCTTACATGCTGTAGTCTGCTGTTAAAGATGTCAGTGTCTGGTTTGTCTTTTAAATTTTAATCAGCTGGCAGCATTAGTTCTGTCTTAGCAACAGGAAATTAAACTTGCCTGGTACAACAGGTTCCACTTAGTTGCACGGTAACAAGTTACTCATAGTTGTGTTAGCATCTCTAATACACATTTAGACATGGCTTAATTGGGGCCTGGATAACAAGAAAGTCTGCTTAAATGGGATTTTTGACTAGGAACTAGATTTGTGCAATACACTCAATAAGCTTCATAGTTTGATCTGTAGAGACTACTCTGATTGCTCCGAATTGTATGAAAATGCTAAGTAGAAGGCAATATAAAAAGAAAAAAACGTGCAACAAATTTGAAAAGCATAAACAAAACTTTTACTGTGAAAATGTCTGAGTCTCAGTACTATCTTTAGAGTTTTCAGATCCCTCCAGCTCTAGTTTAATCTCTTGTCCAATAGAAGATAGACAGGTACCGCTAAAGACAGACACATGATTTTCATACACGTTTTTAAAATTCAGTAACAAAAACCCTACCATTTAAGAACAGAGTTAAGGCTCGTATACATACAACCATGTTCCATAAAACAAAGAAATGCCATTGTTAAGGCTGACACCTTAACTTGCACACCATTGCAGCACCACAGACCTTGAACATTAAGACATACCGTCCATGCTCACAACTCAGGGACCAGACACCCACACTAATTCGCCCATGGACTTTCAGCTGAAATCCTTTTAATCTGCATGTTTAAAACCTCACTCTCCACTGAGCCTAAGCAAATCCTCTCTGGCACAGCTTCCCCCTCCCCACAAACTCCTGGGCTTCTGTGAGCCCACCCAAACTGTCTTCCAGCAGAACTCTCTTTTATCCCCCAAACTCCCACTCTGTTCTCAGACTAAATAATCTCCTGTTGTACATCTATCTGCCTTCAAACCCAGAGTCTGCCCTGACTGTACGCTATCAGGAAACTCATCCTGTGGAAACTCATCATTCCTATCAAAGTTGTCCTCTGCCATCAAACTACCCATATGCTGTGAATCAAAACCCCTTCCAAGACAGCTGGCTCCTTCCCGCAAGCACCCAATCTGCCTTCACGACAAGTCTCCATCCCCTAGTTACAGTACTACCTTGATACAGCTACCCCTCCCTCCAAATGCCCAGGTCTTGTACCGCTCCAACTCCCCAAAATCCTAAGTCTACTCTCATCCTAAGCAACCCTCAGGAACAGGTGCTCCTTTCCTGCTGAAGTCTCAGTCTTCAGTTTCCAATCCAGTTCCCAAACTGTTGAGGTTGATTGTATAGAGAAAGGGAGAGTGGTAATGGGGACCTGGCCCAGGGGTGGGGGTGGGGCAGGAAAACCCTCCCCCCACTCCCAGGTCAGGGGTCGAGGTAGGCCGTAGGTGCCCCCCCCCAATTTAAATTTGCTAGAGAGGCACGCGAAAACCCGACCCAGATGTCAGGGAGGGCTGGGAACCCACCCACCCACCCACCCCAATTCCTGAGCCAGGTGGTGGAAAGGCCCCAGGAGTCCCCCACCAGAATTTAAATTTGGAAGAGAGGCAGCAAGGATTCGTCCCAGGAGTTATGGAGGGGGGGTTGTGAGACCCTCCCTTAACCCCACCCCTGGGTCAGGAGGTGTGCAGGAGTCAGCTAGCCTCTGCCAGGATTTAAATTTGGCAGAGTAAGTGCAAGGACCCAGCCCAGGACTGGGGTGGGGGAGGGGCTGAGAAACCCTTCCCTCACCCCCAGGGATGGGCAGCAGGCAAGCTCCAGGCAGCCCTCACCAGGATTTAAATTTGGCAGAGTGGCAGCATAGACCCATCCCAGGGGTTGGGGAAGGCTTGGAAACCCTCCCCCACCATCTCCAGGCTATGTGGCGGGCAGGGTCCAGGCGGCCCACACCAGGATTTATATTTATTTTATTTTAATAATTTTTATTCTGCCCCTCCTGGCACAGGCAGCTCAGGTAGCTAATAATATATGTCTAGACAAAAAGAGAAAAAAAGGTAGCACCAAAACAAATGCTAATAACAAACAAGGAGCTACTAGAAACAAATATATGTATTAAAAATAAATCAACGTAAACATGCAATACTGCTGCATATACATAACATCTCACCAAGGTGGTGATCAAAATCAAATCACCAAATTATCAGCGTCTAATGCTACTCGCAACAATAAACAAGTCAATACCACCCTAAAACAACCCGATGCGTTTCGGGCTAAAAAGCCCTTCCTCAAGGGTGAAGAGGTACTCTGTAAAACAAATCTTTTTTTAAAAAATATATTTTTAAGAAATTGAAAACATATACTATAAAATGATACTTTAGCATCCCTGAGCCCACAAAATCTACACATGAAAACATATACTTTTAATACAACATTGACCCCAGTTCAATAGCCAATGTGTGAATGATAAAATGATACTAAAAAAGCTTTCTAAACAATATGCAATCATAAATACATATTGTATATAAAATGCAAGAGAAGACCAAAATACAAACAAAGCATAAGCATAGCTTCTGTAATGCTGTGAATATAATTAATAATCTATATTTGAATTAATAACCAAAATTGACATTATTGCATGGTGGAAAACCTCATTCTAAAGGGTATTGCCTCCTACAGGTCAGTCTCTCGGCTCACCACCTCCAGAAGGGGAAGGGACCTCTATCTCAACAGATAGGGAACAGATTATAACACTTGGCGACGCACCCCCTCCCCCCAAAGAAGACGAGGACACAGTATATGGGTTTGAACGGCCGCACTCTTTATTATTTAGCCAAAAGGGGGAAGAGGTAACCCTCCCACTTCCCCCTTTGAACTGGGGTCCTATCAATCTCTTATCCCTAACTGTTAACCTTCCCAACAGGAGGTTCCCCTATTGTGCCAGGCGTTGTCCTGTTTGCCTGGTGCCATCCTCTACCGTCTTCGGGTTAAGCCCGAGGGGAATCCTCCTGTGCCCTATCTTAACCAACTTTTCCAACTTACACCCTACCCCTACTACCGGTTTAACCGGGCCAGGGCGGGTTGTTCGCACCTATCCCCTCGCCCACCGAGGCGGGGGGTTTAAACAACAAGGATGAGGACACCGTAACCTCCTGTTTGGTGCATGGTCCACCCAGCAGGCTCGGCCGCTCGTCTCTCACCCTTGGGCTGGCCATGCAGTGGGCCGCACTGAGCGGCTATGTCTGGCCAATACCCATCTCTTAAGGAGATGTTGCTACCCTATGCTATCCTAACCGTTTCAACTTTTAACCGTTGGCCTGAACTCAGCCTACCGCCACCAGAACCGCCAGCTCTGCTTGGCTGGTTCGCCGCCAAAATTCACCCTTAGAGGATTTTATATAGGCTTCGTTTCAGGACACCTAGATATACACTGCATCCAGCATCCGATAAGTGGACCCCATCGCTCCGATACAACTCGTCCTTATCGTGCCTAATTTCCGTATGAGAAATTGCGAAACCCCCTGTTCGCTGCAACCAGTTACCAATTTCCGAATTTGCTCTTTTTCTTGCCCGATCCACTCTACCCGGGTGATGGGCGTTAGCCCATACCCTCCTTTGCAACATTTCCGACCAAATAAGGGTGCAACCCTGAAACCGATCCTGCACCTTTTGCAGATCTGCCTTCGCCCTCTTTGTAAGCCAAAGCCCCGTGACCTTGGGCAGGTCATTTTCTCCCAAATGTATTATCATTATTTCCGGTGCGGGGAATTTTTCTGCTGCCGCAGACAGCGCCGGGAGCAATTGCTCCCACCGCATTCCGCGTCGACCCAGCCACATTATTTTTGCCCTATCGCCTAAACCCAGCTGGGTACCCCATCCACTGCGTGCGGCCATCTTTCCAGCCCAATGGACGATGCTGTGGCCGACGATCCACACCACCTTCCGTCCCCTCGGGGGATCCGCGTCTAGAAAAGAAACCATAGTTAACCAGCTGCTGACGGGTGCCCAACTGCCCCGACATTCTTGGCTCTGTGTCCCTTATGTAAACACGGTAAGCAGCGGACCGCCATCTCCCTATATTTTGTATCCGTTCTGCAGGTAAACCCATGCTAGCGGCCACCGATGCCGCCCCTATGCGAAAGGAATGTGCCGTGTAACAACCTGGGTCTAGGCCTGCTTCCCTCACGCACATGTTAAGGACTGCCCCAAACTGGTATCGCGTCAGCGGATTCCCGTCCTTGTGAATAAATAACGGGCCCTCTGCTTTCGGGCGGGATGTCAGGTACTGCGTTATTGCTTCAACCGGGCATGTAAGGGTATCGCCCGAAGGGCGCAGCCTCACGACCCTACCTTTTGCCCTTTGGTCCGTCTTTGATCTTTTTATATGTAACAGGAGGGAGTCTCCCTGCCAACCCACGTCATGTATTTGCAGGGCCGCACCCGACCTGTCTTTCCTGGATTGGGGGACGATCTCACCGATCCTGAAAGCTCCAAACAATGCAACGCGGAACGCGGCAGTGAAAAGAACTATCTCACTGTCCGAGTGACACACTTTATGTAATGCCTGGGTAATCATTGTGAGGAGCTGGGGGGTAATGGGGGCCCTCGCGTCTGGTGTACGCGGGGTGCTACGTGCCCAACTCTCCTTAAGACGGCTCATAAAAAAGCCGTTATCAGGGGATGGGTGTCCCGCTAAGCGGCTCATAAAGGAGATGGCAGCTATTTTTCCCCCAATCGTACCCGGCGCCAAACCTCGTTGTTTCAACTGGAGGGCAAATTGAAGCATCTGGCCCTCAGGGATGGGGAATCCTAGATCCCAACCCTTCCCTGACCTGTATTCCTGGAACTCTCCAAAAGCCGTTCCGTACGCCCGCCTGGTTCTGGGCGCGAGGGATCCCTGCACTGCCTGATTTAGGGCTAGAATCCAAGGTTCCACATGTCCCCTGGCAACGGCTCTGGGTACTCCATGGCATCTGGTGCGAGTTGGCGAAAACGGTCTGTCTGAAATCGAGAAAGGGCATCGGCTATGCCGTTATCTATTCCGGGCACGTGCTTGGCCACGAACAAAATGTTTGCCCGCAAGCATTTAAGTACAAAATGCCGTACCAGCCGCATAACCCTTTCCGACTTCGACGACAGTTTATTGATGACATGAACGACCGCCATATTGTCGCACCAGAAGAGAACCCGCTTGTTGGAAAATTCTGCTTCCCATAATTCTACTGCCACCACAATGGGGAAGAACTCGAGGAATGTTAGATCACGGGTTAATCCCTGTTCTTCCCACTCTGCTGGCCATGGGGCTGCACACCACTTCCGCCTAAAGTACACCCCGAACCCGTGGCCGCCTGCCGCGTCAGATTGTATTTGGAGCTCCGACTCCAAAAGGAGTCGTTGCCGCCAAAAGCTCACCCCGTTATAGCCCTGGAGGAAAGCCTCCCAGGTTGCCAAATCGTCCCGCATCACCCTTGTCACCCGGACATGATGATGCGGGGGACGGTCGCTCCCTATAAGGGCATACAATCGGGACATGAAGGCTCTTCCTGGTGCGATGACTCGGCAAGCAAAATTAAGGCTACCCATGAGGGACTGCAGCTGCCTGATTGTTATCTTGTTGGCCGCCTTGGTTGTTGCTATCAATTCCTTGAGGGTTTGGAGCTTGTCGGCTGGCAATCTAGATAGTGAGCTCACTGTGTCGAGCTCTATGCCCAGATATGTCAATTTGGTCGTTGGGCCTTCGGTTTTCTCCGGCGCCAATGGTACCCCCAGCTCTGCAGCCACTCTCTGGAATGTGCGCATCCCATATGCGCATTCCGCTGTCCCTGCCCTTCCCGCGAAGAGGAAATCGTCTAAATAGTGCGTTATCAATCCCCGCCCTCCACGTTGGCGCGCGATCCATTCCAAAATGGTGCTGAACTTTTCGAAGGCTGCGCATGAGATGGAGCATCCCATGGGCATTGCCTTGTCAAAGTAAAATTTTTCCTGGAACTGCATGCCGAGAAGCTCAAAGTCCTCAGGATGCACTGGCAGGAGACGGAACGCCGACTTGATGTCGCATTTCGCGAGAAGGGCACCCTTGCCGCAGGAGCGCACCATTTCGACTGCCGAGTCAAATGATGCGTACCTTACTGAGCAAAGTTCCGGAGGGATCGCATCGTTCACCGATTCCCCTTTTGGGTGGGACAAGTGGTGAATCATGCGATATTCCCCCGGGGCCTTTTTTGGGACTATGCCCAGGGGGGATATCCGGAGTGTAGGAATAGGCAAATCTACAAAAGGGCCCTGTATCCTTCCTTCTTTTACTTCTTTATCAATCTTTTGTTGGACTAATTGTTCGTTACCGGTCACTGATCTCAAATTTTTTGCCCCCAGATGATAACGGGGGCCTTGGGTGGGGATCCTAAAGCCAATCCTAAAACCCTCTATGACGTACTCGGCGGTTTCGCGGTCGGGATAGTGCCGAGTCGCCAGTCGTAGTGCCTCATGCTGCACCGGAGTTGGCGCCCTTGCCCACTGATTGACTGGCGCCTCCCTGGCTGGCAGGGGGCTGCCTGTTACCTCCCCGCCCCCTGCTCCTGGCTCCGTACTGTCTAAATCTGTTACACGTTGATGCGGCATGGTCACCCGCACACTGGGTGCATACGTGTTTAAACTTACATTGGGTCCGAAAACACCTTCCCCCATCGTTAAAATCCCAACACGTAGGCCCCCCTGAAGTCTGCCGCGGTCTGTTCTTCTGTCCGCCTTCACCCTGCTGCGTGCCCCCCATACGCGAGAGGACGTGGCCACTATCTGATCGGGGGGCATACCTGGAGCAGCTGATGCACTCCAGCCAGATATCGTGGGCATGGAGATCCCAACGCAGTCTCGGGTTGTTGGCCGCCCTACGCCGGAAGGATTCGTCGTAGCGTAGCCAAGCGCCCGGTCCTCCTGTATCAAACGCTCGGCGAACAATGTCCGAGTATTTGATCATCTCCAGCCCTCGTTCCGGAAACCTTACCAGCGTCACCCCCATATAAATAGTATAAGCAGCTGTCCAGTTGGACCAGGTGCGTTCGGCCTTTGGCCTTTTGAACTTCTCCTTTTCCTTCCTCTCTTCCTTATCATTCGGGTCTGGTATAGGGTCGCTAAAGAGGAGTGCGAATATGTCAATGTATTCGCCACTCCATATTTTTTCTTTAGTGGCCTGAAGCAAATGTTCCCCTAGTGGAGCAGACACATCAGCGTGCCCGCCCGACAGGGGTGGGGGCTCTTCCCGATGGCCACAGCACCGTGCGGTCTGACGCGCACAGCACTGCTCCGCCCCCCACACTCGGGCCGCTGATCTGTAACCAATATTTGGGCAGCGTCCGCAAGCCACATTGTGGCTTCGTGCTGCCCTCCCCCCGGTTTGCCCACTCAATTCCTGGCAAGTTGGGTACTGACCCCATCCGAGTTCCTGGTGGGTACATAGCCTAGCGTGGGGGTTCTCCCCTTGGCCCCTAAAGGGTCCTGCCCCCCAGTGTTCCTCTTCTTCTTCTTCCCACCTACCATACCCCCCTTGCTCACCTTCACCGGGTTCAGGTCCGCCCCGGGGGCTTGGGCCACACATGTAGCTCGTTGGTTCACTCTGTCTGCGCTGTGCCGGCTCCATACTTTCTGACAACGCGCGCATTCCTTCCTGGAGTGCCTCAAATTGAGCTTGATAGTCGGGGGGGCCTTCTTCCCTTCGCCGGCTCGGTCCCGGTTCGTCGTCCCTGAAACGAGAAGGCAGGGCCCGACGCCGCCCACTGGCCGCGCGGCGTGGGCCCTCCTCGTAGCCTGGGGACAGGCCACCTGGCCCTTCCTCCCCCGTGACCGGTTGCACGGATTCCCTCTCTTCACCACCATATCGCCCCGGGGGGTCACTGCGACCCGCTTCCAGTTCCTCTATGCGGGCCTGATATCCTTCCAATTGGGCCTGCATGGCCCTGAGGACTGCCTCCTGCGAGGCCTCACCTTGCTGCTGCTTTTTGGGGTTAGCCTTTTTAGGGGGGCCTTACTTACCCTCTTTGTCTGAGCCTTCTTCTGGCCCTTACGGCGGGGGGGCATTTTGGCACCCTGCTGCTTCCTAATGTCTCTGCTGAGACACCTCGGTGGGGGCCTAGGCAGATCCCTCAGGACTATCCTGCTGTGTTACCCTGTCCCAAGGGGAGGTGAAGTTAGGTTCAGCCAAGGAGGGGGCTAAGTGCCCTTTGCCTAAAAGGGGGGGGGGAACCCTGCTGCCTATCTCCAGTGAGGTACCCTCCCATTCTGACCCTCCCACCAGGTCTTGGGGGGGGAAGAGGACCTATCTCTGCTGCCCTGGGGGGGGAAGGAGGTGCACCACTCCACAACCCCTCCCCCCCCCGGGTTTTATAATTTACTACGGGGAGTGGATGAGCCCACCCAACTCCCCTGCCCACAGTGCAGGCCTACTTGGCCCTCAGTAGCTGCACTGGCCGGCCTACTCCTGATTGCAGGCCCAGCAGGGAAACCCCAGGAGTCAGAGGAATTCCCTCCACCAATTCCCAACCCTCCCCCCCCATTCCCTGGGGAAACCGCGCTGAGCAAGGGGGGGGGCAACCAGGCCCAGTTCAGCCCTATCAACCCCCACGCCTCGGGGAGAGGCACGGCTACCATCCAGGAAAAAAGGGGGGTGGGGGTGGCAATCACAACAGCACAACCCCCTTACCCCTCCAACCGAGGGTTAATTAATGTTCAGCTGGGGGGGGAGGCAAACAAGCCCCGGTGGGTGGGGGCCCGGCAAATTCCCGGGCCCGTCCAGGCCCATCTGCCCCCTACGGGGGGGCGGGGGGCGGCGGTAATCCCACCAGCTCCACCCCACTCCCCCCCCCAACAAAAGAGATCGCACGGGGCAAATTCCTAACACCCCGACCCGACCCGTTCCCCCCACGGGGGAAAACACCACCTGTGTGCCGGAAGAAGGGGGGGCAATCCGACCCCCGCTCAACCCTTTACCGCTTCCCACAGCGGCCCGTGCTTCCAGGACAGACTCTTTGCTGTCCGGTGTTGAGGGGCTTCAATTATGGCCCCGCTTAAGCCCGTCAGCCTTCGTGCTTCGAGGCAAGCGGCCTACCACACGGCGCTGCCTCGATGCACGACCTTCTCCCCGCTCCCGCCTGGCCGAATGAGGCGGTTGAGCGGGGAGCTCTAAAATGGCGCCCGGGACTTCCGCTCTCGCGAGAGTCCCGGGCGCGCTCCTCACAAGGTTGCCGTGGCAACCAGGCCTGCTTTGCCTCCCGCCTCCCTGCCGCGGCCGCTCCTTCCTCGCCTCCTTTGGCCGGAGGGAGGAAAGGGGGCGCCGCCAAACCCCCGCCGCTTTAATTGCGGAGGGGACAACTGACAGATATTGCCCTCCAGGAAGATAGGACCAGGGTGGGTGAACTAACCCATATTCCTTTGAATCAATACAGATTTTCTGCAAATATGCCCGCTCTCTACTTGCAAATTCCCCAACATCATCTAAGACTAGTCATCACTCAACTGAGATTTTTGCAACTGGACTCTAGTACACAGGAGGCAGGTGGCAGATGATCCCACTGACTCAAAGGCTATGCCCTTGTCATCAGAAGAGAGTGGAGGATATACCACATCTTCTATGGGAATGCCCTCTCTATATAAGTGATTGATGTAAATGGTTAAGTCCACTGATGAAAGGGGAAAAAGGGCTTTCCCCCATGAGAAGATGGTACAGATCCTTTTGGAGCTATCACCAAATTCAATACTCCATTTTGCAAAATATTTACATGCAGCTCAGATGAAAAGGAAAAGACTGGTCAAAAATGGAAAATGTGTGACATCCCCTTGACATGGTGGTACGAAACACTATTTAGTAGAGACTATTGGGAGGCTGAACCACAGGAAAATACTAACCAAGCAATCTGGTGAAAACGCCACCCACAAATCATTTAGATTTTTGTATGATTGGTGATTCTGATTTTACTTACATAAGGTCTTTATGTGTTATACGAGGGACATGTATCATGACTTGTTTTTATCTCGTCCTTTAGAAATTGTTATACATGTTTATGAGATTGGTTGTATCTATTTTATGAGAAACTGTTAAATTTGGCCAAATTTGGTCATAAATAAATTTTTAAAATTCATTCATTCATTCATTCAGAAGGGGAAGGGGCCTTCCTCCGGGCCTGCAAGACCTGGCTGTTCTCCCAGGCCTTCAGAGGAGGGGAGGGTGGGTTGGGTTAAGTAAAATGTGGGGGGGTAGTGGGTTTTTTTAGATGGGTTTTTAAGTATTCTTTAATTGTTTTATTATTGTTTTTATGTTGTACACCGTCCCAAGATGCCATGGGCATGAGAGGGCAGCTAATAAATGTAAACAAATAAATAAATAAATATTGATTATTAAAAAATCAAGTTACTTACTGAAAATCATGACACTAATGTCACTGGCTGTCTCTCACTAATTCTCTCCCAAGGAATGGATCCTCCTATATCTGGAAACCTACAATGCCAATGGTGAAATTCCATGACCACAAGCTAAAAACAAAACCAAAAAAGAGAGAAGGAGGGAAAGGGGGAGAAAAGGGGAAAGAATGAAGGGGAAAGAGGGAGGGAAAGGGGTGGGGGGGAGAAAAAGAAAAGAACAAAAAAGAAAAAATAAAGAAGAAAAACGTGCCTTAAAGATAAAGCCAGCAAAAAATCCTCTATTAGCTAAGGCTCTGGATCCTACTATGACCATGTATCTGAAAAAGCTAACTGCTGTTAGTCCTTATATAAATGCATTTATGCTGTGCCCACAACTTCCAACAGCTGTAATAGAGGTGTCACCTGACACCCCAGAAAAGCCTCTAGTCAAAGAAACCTCTAATGAGGTTTGCTCATTATATCTGACCTGATTGAATGGCCCTCTATTAGAGAAAACAGCAATAATCTATCTCCTCATTAAGGCCAAGGGGAACCATGGTGTTCAGCTTGAAAATCCACTGTGCATTCCTTCTCAAAAGTATGATGTCCCTATTCCTCATTCCCTGATCCAAATTATCAACAGTCCAAAACAGAAAATTCTTATTATTATTAGCAAGCATTTATATAGCACCAGTAATGTACCTGACGCTTTACAAAGTAATTTAATAGACACGGTCCCTGCCCTAGGGCTTACAATCTGAGAGACGGGGTGGTGGGAAACAAAGGGGAACAGAGGGAGAGACAAGGAGTGTAACATTCATGAGGATGCGAGGTCCCAGGTGCACGCGCTTGGCTTAGTTACATCAAGAATGATGGCTGGTTGGTCAATGTGGTGAGGATATGAGTACACAGACCTTAGGTAACAGATTGTACTGACCGGAGGGTATCAGTAGGAGTTTATTATTATTATTATTATTAACAAACATTTATATAGTGCCAGCAGTGTACATGGCACTTTACAAAGTAATAAAATAGACACGGTCCCTGCCCCTAGAGAGACAGGAGCTGGGGGAGAGACATAGGAAGGGGAACAGAGGGAGAGACAAGGGGTCTAACATTCATGAAGATGCGAGGTCTCAAGTGCATGTACTTGGCTTGGTTATGATGAGAATGACAGCAGGCAGGTCCATGT
>QEPC01015239.1:202634-255542 GCA_003113815.1 Sphenodon punctatus
CCGGGACACCTCCAGCAGCAATGACAGCGGGGGGGAGGTGAGCTCTCTGAGCTCGATGGCCCTGACTGGGTGAGCTCGGGGCTGTCCCAGGGGCTGGCGGGGATGGGGGGGAGGGGTAGGAGGGGTAGGGAAGCATAGGGGGTGGTGGTGGTGGTGGATGGGCACTAACTGGTATGAGGGAGTGGGTGACACTGTGCACATGGTTATTATTAAAGGTGTGTAAGGTACAGTGGCTCCGGTCCGTGTATGTGGGAGACAGGGTGTTTGGGCATGCGCGGGCATGCAGGGACCGTGCAGAGGTTCCCCTGGGGGTGGGGCGGGGTAGTAGGAACCCCCCCCTTTCCTGGGCGCTCTCCACCGCCCGGTCCTCGGGTGCCTGGAAGTGATCTCCCAAAAACAACCCCCCCTCCTTGGTGTTGTCGGCACCTTGGCCTTGGAGAGCTGATTAGTTGGTATGTGGGAGCTCCTGTGTTGTGCAGCTGTGCCGGGTCCACACCCCATGCCTCGCTCTGTTGTGCTACAATGTTGCAGTCCCTGTCCGCTTTCCCTATCCTTGAGACCCCCGGGAGGCCCCTCGGCCCCGTAAGGTGTGCGAGGCCCCAGGAACTCCTTGCAACTCTCCCCGGGCGCCTGGACCATGGCTGCATGTCCATCCATGAGGCTCCCACTTCACGTGCCCCATGGGGCCCCCAGTATCTGGAGCTACACTGAGACCATGTCCCTGTGTGACCTGTGGCATAGCCCAGCCATGCAGCTGCTCCTGGGCCGCCTGGACAGCCTCTCCTCCGCCTTCGCGAGCCTGAGCTCTGGACTCCGCTACCTGGGCCGGGATGCGAGCACCCAGGACTGCCGGCTCCATGCCGAGACCCTGGGGTTGGTCCGGTTCCCTGAAGGGTGCGTGCCTGTGAATAGGTGTTCACATGTGCCCTGGTCCAGGCTGGAGTCCGTGAGTGCGCTGTGGGTGTGCAGCCTGGCATCCTTCTCGCAGTGCCTTGCGGAGGGGGGCCCTGCCTTGGCCGTGTCCTACTTTGGGAGCATGCACGGGGCGCGTGGGTACCAGCGCACCTGTGTGGCTGTGTATCACCAGCTTCTGGGGCTGGGACATCTTCATTGGCCCCCTGCTGCAGCCTGCTGTGTAACGGAGCCTTCCGTGGCAGAGCTGTCAGCACTGGGGCGGGTCTGGTCCCGTCTGGATGTCCAGTTGTGGCTGTCCATGCATGACCCCTTCGAGGCTTACTACCTGATCGCCCACCACATGTCCGAGCTGGGATACCACCGGGGCATGATCCATTGGCCCCACCTGGTTCATCGGGCTGGGCACCCGGGGCCCTGGCCCCTCGCTGCCCCCAACGGCTGCCTGTGAGTCNTCTCTGTGTTATAAATACTCAGTTTCTTCAACCTTTCCTGATAGAATGTGCTTTCCAGGATTGGTATCATCTTTGTTGCCCTCCTCTGAACCCATGCCAATCTGTCAATGTCCTTCTTAAAATGAGGTGCCCACATCTGGTCACAGTACTCCAGATGAGGTCTCCCCAATACACAATAGAGTGAAATTATTACTTCCCATGACTTGGAAACAATACTTTGCCTAATGCCGCCTGAAAATTCATAGAATCATAGAATTCAGAGTTGAAAGGGACCTCAGGGGTCATCTGGTCTAACCCCACTTGAATGTAGGATGTCTACAGCTAGAATATCCCCAACAGATGGCTGTCAGCCTCTTTTTGAAAACCTCCACAGATGGAGAGCTTACAACCTCCCAAGGAAGCAGAACAGCTCTTATTCTTAGGACATTTTTTCCTGATATTTTACAAAAATCTACCATCCTGTAACTTGAGCCTATTGTTTCTATCTCTGCCCTCTGTAGAAATTCAAAATGGCTCCTTGTAGGGTTGAGACAAGTACTCTCCATTCACAATGGCTATACCTGTCAAATACGCAGTACCCAATTCACCATTTGCAGGTCAGGTAATAGGCACTACTTGCTTAGGATCCAAGGACAATTCATTTGGGGTTTAAAATATTGTGTGTGTGTGTATGAGAGAGAGAGAGAGAGAGAATGTCCACAAATTTTATAAGCCAGATGCTAGAACTGGTCTTTGACAGGCAGAGGACAGCACAGAAACTAGGACTGTAGGCAGGCACAGCTGCCCCACAGCAGAGCTCAGCCACACCAGAAGGACCCTTTAACTTTTTAGACACTAAGGCCACTTTCAAATGAGGTGCTTAGAAATGCTTCCTGAAAAGAAAAGCCGCACGGGGAGTGTTTACACGCTCCCCGCACTGCCGGAAGTGACGTGCTGACCGTTGTTGGCAGCAGCAGCAGGTGGAGATGTGGGACTTTGAAGAGGTGTGTTCTGAAAGCCTGAAAAGAACCCGCCCCTCTGTTAAAGTTTTTTGTTTTTAATTTTAAAGGAGCAGCTCCATGTTTTGCAGCTCATCCATTAGGGTCAGTAAAAGCTGAGACTTCATTTTGTTTAAAAAAGGGAACAGGAAGGAAACACAATATTACAGACTAAAACCCATAACCCCTGTCACAACAACCAAAAAGCTTAGCTACCCAGTCACACTGCAACTGTAACAACCTTAACAGAGGGTATTTTCAAACATGACGGGCCCAGAGGCCCGCCACGCTGATCCCCGGACCAGGATCTCTCTCAGATCCCAGTCCGTAATGAAGCCGGCTGTCCTTCAGACATGCCGGCTCCATCACTGTGAGGAATCGGGGAGGTGATGGGGCTGCGGGGTGTGATGTGCAGCTGCATGGCCCCGCCCCCCCACGCTCCCTCACCTGCCTGCCCGACCTCGGGGAGACGGGCAGGGTCATGTTCCAGGATAGACAAAGGTAACATATGTTACTTTGGGCCCATCCCATATCGTGGCCAATCTAACCATGGTTCTCGACCTCCGATCAGTCGGAGGTCCAGAACCATGGTTAATTTGACCCCCACCAGAGATTCACTGTGGTGAACATCTGGTGGGGATCAAACAGACGTTCACGGGAACGCCGCCACCACAGGGAATCCACTGGGGTTCCCTGTGGTGAAAGGCATTTTCGTAACGTCTGAAATTACCCAGAGTGGTCAGAATGTAATGAAAATGTGGATTCATTCATCACTCTCTTGCTCTGTCCCAATATTTGTTAGTGAGGAAGAACAGCACCACATCTCCTGGACTTTGTGCCACTGTTGGGCACAAACAAGCTGGGAAGCAGTACAAAATCCATGACACATTTTGTACCTCTTCCCAGCTGGCAATCAGGAAATGAGGGCAGAAACAAAATGTGCCATAGGAAACTGTTCATCACAAGGGCCTTTTGGGTCAGGAAAAAAACCTGTCTAATGGAAAATACCTGCTATTGCCGTAACTCTGTCTCTCTAGCACTCTGATTCCTTCAGTCACTCCTCCTATTGATCTTTTTGCCTAGGCAACAGTTCTGACAGATGTTGACAGTGATGGCAGGTTCAATTAATTTTTCAGGTCTACTGGCATTCATCCTTTCTTCATCAACACTGCAGGCAGTTACAAATGGTGGCCAAGTTCTTCTCATTCAGGAAACATTCCAGGGGTATTAGCTAAAGCATAGCCGATCAGTCTGAGTCCTGTGTAGACAGCTGGTTGGGAGTTTTCATTCTGCAGTTTCAAAAGCGGGTGAAGTGCCTAGACCCATCCTGTTCACCGCAATGTATTTCTTAAACGTTTCTGAGATGAAAGTCAATTTATTATTAGCTGCCCAGGCTTCTATTCTCCCTCTGTCTCTTAACATTATTTGTTTGCCTTTGTTAGCATTTGCAATTCTGTCCACTGTACTACCGTCTTCAAATTTCATTAAGAAGCTGTTTAGTCCCTATTCCATATAATTAACAAAGAGGTTGAGTCAAGTCAACTCTGCATCTTTTCAATGGGAAATAGTAAAGTGAAAATAAATGTGAAGGTAGAAGGATAGGGAGACGAGGGAGATCACAATTTGAGGTTGCTTTTAATGGATGTGAATAGGTTTCCTAGCATTGTTAAAAAAATATTTTGGCCTATAAAACAGCAAAAAATATTACACTCCAGCCTTCTACCTAGTCTAAGCAGAGACAAAAATTGACTTTAATTGTAGAAGGCTGGATATACTCTGCCCACAGTTGAAAAGGGCTCTGTGTTCGAGTTTGTCTAAACACAAAGGGTGTTAACAAATGTGACGGTGACCCACTTTGGCCCGTGGGCCACCATCAAAATTGTTAAAGGCCATCCAGATGTTTGACCCAGAGTTTCCATGTGCGTGTTGGTGGTTAGCCCAGACTATGACTTCGGAGACCTCTGAAATCACAGCCCGGGTTAGCCGCCACCACATCCGGGGAATAGCCTGCTCGACCGGGCTACAGCGGGCTATCACATGTGACAGCCCACTGTTCCTGGCCTAGTCTAGAGTGACCCCCATGATGGGTGGCTATGGTGACCATCATTGACCTTCAGTCACGGGGGGGGAGGCAGGTCACTGGATGAAGAGTGGGGGTGGGGCTAGCTGACCACACATTAATGCGACCCCCCACCCCACTCCTGGCCCCTGTCCATGTGAATGTTTGCCAGATGTTCACCCTGAATTACTCTGGAGTGTGTCAGAGGCTAGCCCATCATGGCGGGGGGGGGGGCAGGGCACTGGATGAAGCGTGGGTATGGGAGTGGCGGCACCATATTCTCCCCACCCCCAGGGCTGTGCAGCAGACAGCATCATGGTGGAGCACACTTTTGTTCTATGCCCCGATCTGGGCTTGACTATGTCTGACACAGCTGCCTGGCCTGGATTGGGTTGGGTGGTGTTTTTACCCATTGTTCTAGTCTACAGAGTCCAATACAGTAGAAGATTATACCAAGAAAGCTGAACTCTCTAGTTAAAGAAAGCAATCTCTGGCTAAAATCAGACATGCGGGCAGTGTGGCAGCTCTCTGGCCCGGCTCAGGGCAGAAAACCATAGGTCAGGGAGGAGGACCAAACAAATGTGCCCATAGCCGGAGAGCTGTCCTGCTTCCCACATGACCTGGGTACGGCAGGGAGCTACACAAACATGCAGGCAGCTGCCCCCATCCTGTTCCCAGCACCCCACCATGATGGACAGCCATGCCAACCAGCTATGGCAACCAGCTATGGTAGGCCCTGCACCGAGGTGGGTATGGCAGGGCTGAACACATGTGCTAGCCTGCTTTGGCTGGCCGGCATCATTGGCTCTTAGACCAGACTGCATCCTTGGAGATTTTCCGAGAAGCAGCCCCGTCTTGCCACCTAACATCTGGTGGCACATTAACAGATGTGGCACGTTAACAGATGTTCTGGTGAGTCCAGGCCCCAAGCGGGTCAAAGTGGTCCACTGTCACATCTGTTTTTACCCTTAGCCAGGTGTTCTAGTTCCAGGACATAGGAGTCCAGGCAGTGCTAATCGTGAGTGGTATAAATATGTCTGGTGAGGAAAGAAAATCAAGGCAAATCACAAATAAATGCCCTGTTTGTGCACCAATAAATGCCCTGGAAATCTTGATATTTTCCATGGGTTTTTCCAACCACTGATGGTAGCATTATACAGTATTGGGTTTGGGGGTCTGTTTACGTAATATATTTATCCTCTTGTAGAAATAAGGACTGTAGGGAGATAATATTTAAAAAGTTAATACAAAAAGCCTTAAAGTACTTCTTTGTTTTTTTACCTGCAGTTTGTGCCTGATTCACCAGCTTGTTCTGCCAGTTTTATGCTAGCATGACTCCACTGAAGCGAATGGAATCACACTGGTATAAAAGTGGTGCAATAGAGTGATTCAATTAGGCCCTTTTGTGAGCTTCTGAAATGTAGTGGTTTTACCGCTGTCTGAACTCTAAAGTCAGACTCATTTTTCAAAAGACAGTTTTGCTTGCTTTTGGATTGTTCAGTCCCATTTCTGCATATACTGTGTATGGCACTGAGCCCCATTTAAAACATGAGATGATAAAATGGTTTCCTATTGTGTACAAAAAGGGTACACCATATGCATTGGTTTTGTGAGACTTCCGTCCCCCAGTAAAATGACTGAAGTAATATATATGTGATTTGGGGAGTTTGTCTAGTATGTGTCATCTGGCTCTAAATAATCTAAGGGATGCTGAGTTGCAGTTTAGACCTTGGTCTCACCCTGGAATTGAATTTTCTCCTCACCTTGAGTAGTACTGGCATACTACTTCACAACAAATAGTGTGCAGGGTTGTGGGGGGAATTAATTTATTTCGAGAAGGGATTGTGGATGTCAGGATGTTTCTACCAATATAGCTAGATTTCATTTTTAGGCGAGGTCCAGTAGGAAGGCATTTACTTCTAACAGGCTACACTTTCAAATGATGTTGCCAACGCTGTAAAAATGAGCCCTGGGCTCTTACAAATTATAGGGTTAAACTGGATTCCTGCAAGATGACAAGAAAGAAGAGTGGTTATTACAAACCTGCTTGGGTACGGATATCTGTCAAGCATGCAACCCTAAAAATATTTTCAAGTTCAAAGCTCCCTCCCATACACCTAAGATTCCTTCAGTTTGGTGCCACTAAAAACAAGTAAACCAAGGGCTGGATTAATCGTGAACAGCATTGCCTTTTGCATGATATGCTAGAATGATTGTATTCCCCTATCCCCATAAGGAAGTTCAAAATGGCTCCCCCCCACACACACACACCCCGTATGCAAAAAATAAATAAATATGAAACTACACACACACACGCACACACCAAAGGGCCAGTTGTCCTGTTTCTCTTCTCACTGATATCTGAAATAAACTGACCTAGCGTAAGTGAGCACAGACTTCAGAAATTAGTCTGAACTTATTCTGCTTTTGATGAATATAGAGTTTCTTCATCATAGTACAAGATCATTTACATCCTTCAGCTTGAAGAAGGGTTCCACATAGTTGACTATAGTGGAAAGTTAAGAATGGTCCTTCTCTATTCCAGGTGAATAAAACCTATGTAATATTAAAGTGATTATAACATTCAGTTTCTCAACAGAGGTATAGAAAGTAGTTCGGAAATAAAGTAGAGCACATTACAACAAACTTTTAAAAACGAAAGTACCTACTTCGATTTAATGAAATTGATGTAAGTATTTCACTTCAGTGCCAATCACACTGCAGTTGCAAACAAAGGATGCGGCCACATGAGCTGTGGAGGCCCTGATCCCTGCACAACCCCGTGGTGGGCAAGTGCAGCCGCCACACTGTGGGGCCAGCGTGGGGGCAGGGCAGATGGTCACACGCACACACACACCTCTGTGGGAAGGTTGGGGGCCAGTCACTATCCCACCATTCACCATGACATGGCTGCAGAGGACTGGAGTGAGCAGTTGCTGCTCAAAGCCCCATAGAAGACCTTGCCATGCGGCAGGGCACACAGTGACCAGACAGAAAAACGACGCACCTTGTCCAGCTTTACCTCACTTTGGGTAAGGCTGCTATACGCTGTGTCCTCAGCCTTTTTTCAAGGATGTATCAATTAGCAGCCAGCTACCTGTCCTGCCATGCAGCACAGGGAAACATCTAGAGGACACCGGCCACATGATGCACAGTATCATGTGGTAAGGATGCCCGGAGTGGGGAAAGGCTGCTCAAGGCATAGTAGGTATCTTGTGTGGCTACACCCACAGTCATTACTCTGTAATTTCCTCCTAATGGTCATGGCAAAAAGTCTCATCTCCCTGCCCCCACCCCCCACCACACTCCATACACACATTTGGAATGGCTCATGGACAGTTGCCTCCACTCTCCTGACTGAGGAAGGAGGCAAGGGAGAGCAGCAATGCCTGGTGCTGCCCCCTTTAAGCATCAAGGGAGGGCAGGGAGAGGCCCGGACTTAGGGGCTGGCCTCCTAGGCCTGGGCCTTGGGAGACATTTTCTGTGGAGCAGCAATCCTGGCACCGGTGCCTCCCCACTCCAGTTCCCCCCCTGCATACCTCTGGCCCCGCGGGGGCAACCCCAGCCCATTTTCAGGGCACCCCCACATCATGGGTCTGCTGTTTGCCTGCTAGTAGCGCTACAGCAGCAGCTAATCGGACTGGGAGATAAAGCTGTTTGTTTACAAACAACTCCTCCCCGTGTGAGTGATCAGAAGGTTGTTGCCTTGTAAAGAAAGTTCTTTGAGATGTCTCCCAACATTCTCAGAACTGGGTTGTGCATGCTCACCATATTCAAATAATAGACTACATGCTGGTCTCGAGCTCCTCTAGTATAAAAAGCACTCTCCCCCTCAAAATGACAGTTCCTTCCAACCCTTTCTAGGAATATAAGAAAAAAATTCCATGCGGGGCTGGAAGGGTGAGTGTTGTGAGAAAGTTTGGAACCATCTTGAAGAACATTGTTTACAAGGCAGCAACCTTCTGTTCTTCTTCGAGTGGCTCCTCACAGGCCATTTTTACACAGCTCCACCAGGTGGGGGGGGTCCGTGGGCGTGGCGTGCACACGGCCGCACACACATCCCCACTCACCCCCCATTCATCCACACCCATAGAGTAATCACCATTTTCCCCAGTTGCTACATGCTTGGGGACGAGTGGGGGGGTGAGTGGGGATGAGTGTTAGGTGGGTATGCGCACACACGCCCACTCACTGCAGGAGTGTGCACCGCGTCATTCGCATGGGGCTCTCCCACCCATGAACACATAACATGGGGGTGGGGCTTGGCTTTTGGGAAGCAGCCCGAGAAGGGCCTAGGGGTGCAAAATTCCTAAGTCCGGCCTGAGCAGGGAAGGAAGGAGATGCCTGGCCACATGGCATGTAAGCTGGTCAGACTCATGTAGGGCTCCCTGACACTCCCCACCCACCACATCTCCCTTGATAAAGGCCCAGCGGAACAGCCAGGTCTTACACTTTCTGTGGAAAGAGGGGAGGTCGGTTATCAAGCGGACCTCCAATGGGATGGAATTCCACAGCTGCAGCACAGCCCCAGAGAATGCCTTCCTCATAGTAGACACCTGGGAAACCTGAGGGAAAGGGCCTCGATAAAGGCCCTTTTCACCTCAGACCACTGGCTTCGCAGTCTGCGATTGGCCACGGACTAGGCTGCACGGAGCCAATGGGGCTTGCAGTAAGGCGGGTGCAGCAAGAAACAAAACTGATTGCCTCCCTCCTTCCCAACACCTTCTGAGCTAGTCACTGTTCCTGAACAGCAGGCGTTTCAGAAGGGTCCCTCTCTCCCAACAGTTTTTGTTCCTTCCTATTCCTAATCCATTGCCATCCTCCTCCTANTCCCTCTCTCCCAGCAGTTTTTGTTCCTTCCTATTCCTAATCCATTGCCATCCTCTTCCTATTTCACCCATCCAACCCATTTACCTCCATATTATCATTTATTTAGATTATATTAGATAGATTTAGGTGTTATTTTTTGTTTTACCCCTCCCTGTGTTCAATCTTCCTTCCTCCCTCCGCCCTCCATTGAATCCTTTCCCTCTCCCTCTTATTCCATCCCAGATTCTCTTACCCTGTTTTAAGTTTTGGATTATTATTAGATTGATTTTCATTTCAGTTTTGTACCTCTCCCTGTGTTCTTTGTGTTTCCTCCTGTGTAATATTGTATATATAGATAGATAGTTATTAGATAGACAGTTACTAGATAGATATACATAGAAGTTAGCTTAGTTATAGAGATAGATAGAGATACAGTGTGTTTGTAGGACAAGGCGTTTGTAGTTAATTATTAGGATATTCCATTTAGTTCAATAGGTTTTATAATAGTTAATAGCAGTTAGATTTAGTGTAGAGATAAATATATATATATAAAAGGAAACAGCCACTCCAGCCCAAGGACCCACCATCAAGGTTCTGGGGGCTACGTTACTGGCAGGGAGGGCTGTGGCCAATATGTATCTAAAAGCTGCCACTCTAGCCCCAGGATCCACCGTCATGGGTCTGGGGCCATCATTGCTTGCAAAGAGGCGATATCATTCCAACGCACCAAGAAACAGCCACTCCAGCCACAGGACCCCCCTTTGGGATTCTGGGGCCAAGTTACAGGTAGGGAGGGCTATGGCCAATATGTACCTAGAAGCTGCCACTCTAGCCCCAGGACCCACCCTCATGGGTCTGGGGCCATCATTCCTCGTACAGAGGCAATGTCATTCCAACGCACCAAGAAACAGCCACTCCAGTCCCAGGACCCACCATCAGGGTTCTGGAGCCATGTTACAGGCAGGGAGGACTGTGGCCAATACCTAGAAGCTTCCACCTTATCCCCAGGACCCAGCATTATGGGTCCGGGGCCATCATTCCTTGCACAGAGAGCCAATTTTCCAAAGCATCAAGAAACAGCCACTCCAGCTCTAGGACCTGCTGCCAGGGTTCTGGGGCCAAGTTACAGGCAGGGAGGGCTGTGGCCAATACCTAGAAGCTGCCACTCTAGTAGCCCCAGGACCCACAATCATGGGTCTGGGGTCATCATTCCTCGCACGGAGATGATGTCATTCCACCGCATCAAGAAACAGCCAGGACCCTCCAGTCCCAGTACCCACCGTCAGGGTTCTGGGGCCAAGTTACCAACAGGGAGTGCTTTGGCCGATATATTTAAGCTGCCACTCTAGCCCCAGAACCCACCGTCATGGGTCTAGGACCATCATTCCTCACACAGAGAGCCTTTTTCCAAATGGCCAAACCAAATGACCGAATCTGAACACGACGAATGAACAGAACGGCTGAACCGAACGGGCGAACCAAACCGGACCGAACCCGAACTGCAATCTGTTCACCCATTGCTAACATAAACACCCACACACACTCCCACGGGCAACAGTGCTGTGGAAAAGTTTCCCTCAGGATCTTTAAGGGCCTTCAGGGCATAAACCCCCAGCCATAGATATTCACAGGGATGCAGGGAGCGTGGTGCCAAGACAAAACTGCCAAGCAGACACACAGGTCCCAGGACCCTGATGGGTAGCACAGGTGGGGACAGGGTGTGTGACCCCCAAGGGACGGTCGTGGGAGAGGAGATGCACACCAGGAGGGAGCAGGGATGTGGAGGCAGAGGCTAGGGATGCAACACTCAAGACATGGGACAACACTCCACAGATGACTCTCAGAACACAGGACAATACTTCACACACAACACTTACTTCCAAACACCACGCAAAACAAACAACAAGACTCACTGCGATGCTTCAATACTAACAGGCATAAGCCGCCCACAGGTGCAGTGCTCAGACAGACGGCGGGCACTCAGGCATGCATACATGCCACGTGCACAGCAAAACGTGCAGGGAAAAGGCATGACCCATGCTGATGCAGCCCAGGGAATGGAGCAAGCACGGCTCCTGCTGGCCTGTCCTCCAGGGTGGCTGGCTATGGGATTATGAGCCAGTATATGCAGATTCTTAGCCACTGCGTGTGTAGGACAGAGTGCGAGGAATGAGCATCCAAGTTGGGTTTCCAGGTGCTGCAGTTCACTGAGTCACCCCCACCCCCAGGATCATAGGACTGTGGGATATGAACGAGGGCACCGCTTTTCAGGAGATTTCTGAGCTTCCAGAGTTTGACCTGTGTGACAGTTGGACCCACTCTGCCACTTTCTTTCACCAGTCCCTTGCTAAGGGCATGGGGACACAGTTAGGGCCCATGCCAGTGCCTTGATCACATGCTGGAGCCGGACCTCCTGGCAGAGCCAGGGAGGGCTGAGTACCTGGATGAGGAGTCAAGTGCAACCATGCTCGGTATCCTGTACGAGGTGAGGACATGGCCAGAGGTCCAGGTCACTCTCACCCGTAGGGATGCTTTCAACGCCCACTATATGCTGGCACAGCATATGCGGGTGAGAGGCTACTGGAGGGGGATGTATCCATGGGGGTTGTATGCAGAGGGAGTGGGGATTCCCACCCTCAAACCCCAGTTTACAGGACCCCATTAGACCATTCCACTATGAACTGTCACTCCACTGTGTGAGTGATTAGTGGAAGGAGTGGAGTTCCCCCACCACCACTCCTGGGACCTCCTTGAAACTTTGCCCTATGAACTACTAGTGTAACTGATCCTTGACCTGTGCTGTTAACAGCACCTGGAAGGACTGGACTAGCAGTCTACCAGGGGGACTAGTTGCCTGGTCCGTGTGCAGATGCTTTCATTTCTCCCGTCTGTTTTCCTTTTCTTCCTCCAATGACCATGGCGTATGCACTTTACTCCCCAAAGCCAGCTTTCGGTGAGTGGTGAGTGATTCCCCCTGTGGCTGTCTGCCACCTCTGTGTCCTGGCAGAGATGGCAGCGGCTGCTTTCTTGACTTCTGCCCCACCCTTCCAGAGCCCTGAGGAGGGTCGGCAGAAGCAGCTACTGCGGCTTCTTTTGCCCCCAGTTTGCCATGTGCTGGGAGCAGGGTGGGGCCAAATGCCTGCACATGTGTTCAGTTTCTCCAGACGACCCTTGGTGTGGGGATGGTGGGATGGCTCTCAACCTGCCAGGGTTCACCAGCACATTTGATCTGTGTTGTTCACCCAAAGGCGGGCAGGGATGCTTCGCTGCAATCAAGTCTGTTTTTACCCATTATCTACACAGGACAGAGACAACAAAATGTCTGTTTTATTCTGAGAAATCTGAATCATGGACCTTGAAAATGGTACAAGGTCAAAACACGCTGCTTACAAGACTCACATAAATGTTGAGAGATAGCCATAGTGCTAAAGAACCCAAAGACTGTGTTTAATCTTGTTTAAGTTTTACACATTCCCAGTTTCTGCAGAACCTGGAGTTTTGACACCTCTATTTTAAATTAAGAAGGAATGACATCTACTGAAATGTAAATATAACCAGGCATAACCAAATTATCCCAAAACCAAGTTTCTTGGAGTAATCTAACATCAAACGTTTTTAAAAACTGAAATAACTCTTATCAGCTGTTTTAGCCTTCCAACCAGCTATATTCCAAGATAGAAATGAAAACAGACTGTTTATTGTTTCATTTCTCAGTCAGTTGGTCCCTGCAGCAGTTGGGAAAGGAGCAGCTGGGAGTAGGAGGGTGCCTGTGCTTTCCCAAGCCCTTATTGGTTCCCCTCCTGTGTTACATGTATTTATACAGGGTCTGGGGCCCTTCAGGCGTGAGCCCTTGGGCGACAGCCAAAGGGTGTCACCCTTTGTGGGGACTGAAGTGGGAGTGCCCAACCCCCTGGACTCGGGGGCGTGTGTAGAGTCAGCGGGACCCAGAGGGAGTCATGCTGCCTGAACCAGCAGGCCGTGATACGAGGTCCATGCAGTCAGTTGGAGGCGTGGCTGGGACCAAGCGCACACTAGGGGCACAGCTGTATTTCCAGGGGCTATAAGATCGGCAGAGGCATTCGGCAGCACCAGGGCCATGTGCCGTAGTGCCCCCCGTCCTTTCCTGGCTGGACAAGGTAGGAGTGACTTTGGCTATGCGTGGGGAAAAGGCTCCCAAGACATCGGAGCGTCGGAGGGAGGTGCTGCTGATGGACCCTTCTCAAGCCTCTCAACAGTTCTTAGATAGATACTACTCTTTACGTTCGCATACCTGCAGCCCCCTGGAGATCCCACGGGACTTGCCTATTGAGTTGGCTACAACTCGGGGGCCAAATGTCTCCCCTAGTTTTGATACAATGCAATTGGAGGTGGGGCATTGTGACCCGGAGCTTTGCTGTTTGGACCCTTTGCTCACCCACGACTCCGATCTCTCCAATTTATCCAGCCCAGTGTCTATATCCACAATGGACCAAGCTCACTTTGACTTGCTCGGGAAACAATGTACTGTGATGGGGGAACTTATCAATCAACTATTAAGTAAGATACGCGACCTTAATTTTGTTGTCCAGGGCCAACAGGCCCAGTTAACAATGGCTCTTCAGCAGTTGGCCAATGGGAAAAATGAAGGGTCTGGAGGGTGGTGTATGGGCAAGGGAATTTAAATGCTACAAATCAAGACTCTAACCCCACCCGAGTTAGGTCAGTTGCCAAATCCCACTAATATGGTATCTGATTATATGTCAACCTCACAAGTAAAGAGTTTGGGGGGTGAAGGTTCGCTCTGTACTAAGCTGACCCCAGTTGTGGGAGCACTAGCCCTTAGGATCTATCCCTTGCCCAATGGGTATCTTCCTCCTTGGGACACCAAGTATGCTATAGCCCACCACCTGGAGGAAATAATGGGTTGGGTTCCGCCAGGGGTAATTAATACCTTTCAGGTATTGCCCTCCTATGGTTATATGCGAAGGGTAATCATTCACTTTTATTGTCCATTTTTTGCCTCTAGGGTATTGGAACAGGTCTATCTTTTTGCCACTTGGGGGGTCTATGTAGGGAAGTGCTGAAAAATTCGGAAATACAACCCCTTTTACCTAGGCATGTGCAATTACAGTAGTAAGCTCAGATTAAGGTTTTGTGTGGTGTGGAGGCCCAGGATACCAAAACTCTAAGGGGAAATTGTAGCTGTGTCCCCACTAGACAGCTGGAGCCAATTAATATCAGGTTACAAAACCTTGCTGAAGGGGGGTGCCAGATGGGAGCTAGTGAAGAAGCCGGTGCTCCTGCCCAGTCCGAATCTATTCTGGACGTTTCAGCCGCGGAGACTTATTTATGCAAGAACGTGGGGTGTGAGGATGCCCTGGCTCTATCAGCAGTGGGGCGCAACCAGCTGTCATCACTAACACCTCCCCAACCAAGTTGCTTGGAATCCCAACCTGTTAATGATACAGTGGGTTCAACAGCTCAGTGCTGTTAACACCATCGAAGTTCGTTTCAACCCAGGCATCTCTGCAGATGCCTGGAAGAGGGAAATGACATCATCCTGACTCTGACCCCGCTGTATATAAGATTGGTTCATGGAATATTGCTGGATGAAATGCTAGGATGTGGGAGTTGATACCATCAGGGACTATGATCTTATCTGTCTGAAGGAAACATGGATTACAACTGTGTCTAGTCTCCCCCTTGCTTTGGTTAATTTGAAGGCTATTTCCCTACCCGCAACCTCTACTGCTACAATGGGCCACCCTTGTGGTGGATTAGTTTATTTACTTAGTACTATGTTGCATTATGCCTTAGTAACTACCTTGGAATATCCCCCTTTTTTATTGGGTTTGGTTATGGCAAAAGGGGGTAAAATGCTTATGGTAATGAATGTTTATGTTCCCCCACAAAACACTAGGCTGTATGACCCGCAGATCTGGAATAAGCTTGAGCAAGTGTTAGTTAACTCTATTGTTGCCTATCCAACTAGTTCTGTTATTATATTGGGAGATTTCAATGCTAGGTGTTGAAGGGATGATTAGGAGCTAGCAGTCCATTTTTATTTTCCTCTCCTCCTCCCGGAATCCCCATTGGGAGAAAGATGTTCCAAGGATCATAATATCAATGAGGCAGGGATACACTTGACTAGGGTAGTGGCTGTATGTAGCCTGCATATTCTCAACTGGTCTGGCTTAAATGACAAATTGGGGGAGTTTACATTCTTGGGCCCGAGGGGGTCTAGCGTGATTGACCTTGCGATTGTCTCCCCCAATATTTTACCCCTCCTCTTTAACTTTGAGGTAGGGAGTGATCAGTGTAGTGACCACCTACCGTTGTGTCTTGCCACCTTCCTATGGGAGGGTGTTGGCTGTGGACAAAAGGTTGGACCTGTTGGCATAGGAATTACAGTCAACTCTCATCTCGGAAGATTGCGTGTGGCAAGGTGGTCCACAATTCCTCCGCTCTCCAAAGCAGCTTGGATGGGTAAATGTGGGATCACTCAACTTAGAAATAGCATTCTTTATGGTACTGATGGTATGCAAGTGGTTGAGGCTTTTGACCAGATTTCTTACCAGGCCCAGCAGTTCCTGTGTTCCAAATCTGACCCAGAGACACGACTCCAAGAATGTGCCAACCAAGTTTGGTTTGATGGGGAGTGTCGCAGGGCAAAATCTTTGGTGAAAGTCATATACTGGGGATATCGTCAGGGTCAGGTTTCTGTTTTGCCTCCCTCTTACTATGAGGCTAAAAGGGCCTATAGGGCTCTTATTAAAGCAAGGGCAGGTGGCAGATTCCTTCTACAAGGACAGGTGGCGGTTAATCCTAGAGGCGGCTGACACAGGAAACTCACGCCAGTTCTGGAGGCTGTTAGATCTAGGAAATAGGGCGTATCTTGGCAGATACATTTCCCCTATTCCCTCCCAAGTTTGGGTTAGTTATTTTGCAGGCATCTATACTCCTTCACTGATCTCAGTTGAGAGGGATTTACCAGTTATTACTACAGAGAGTTTTCCATTATGGCCAGAGGTTAGTGACCTGGAAGTGAGCGATCTCATTGATATTTGTGGGAATAATAGGGTTCCAGGCCAGGACCTTATGCCTGCGGAATTCTTAAAACATTATAGGGAGTGGTGGATCCCTATTCTTGCGGCATTGTTTTCAGCTATCAATAGAGTTGGCCGTGTCCCTGTTCTGTTTTGGCCTGTGCCTTGGCGACCCCGATACACAAAAAGGACCCCCACAACAACCCAGCTAACTATTGGCCAATCAGTTTGCTTTCCGTAGTTAGCAAACTGTATGCGACGCTTTTGTTGGGGAAATTGGATGCTTGTATAACTGAAACCAACATTATATATCCCGAACAAGCAGGGTTCCAGAGGGCTAGGTCAGTTAGCGATCATTGTTTTGTATTACTCTGTCTCATTGAGAAGTATAGGTCCCTCAATCGTAGGTTCTATGCAGCCTTTTTGGACCTACGGATGGCCTTTGATTGTGTTAATAGGGCCATTCTTTGGTCTAAATTGGCTTCTGTGGTGGGGGATCAGCTTCTCTTGGGTCTTATACAAAATTTATATGCTGATTCTAAATTGGTAGTTAAATTGGGTTCATCAGGGTATATTACAGAGGAGGTCCAAGTGGGTAGAGGGGTGAGACAGGGGTGCGTACTTGCCCCTACCCTCTTTAACATCTTTTTCAATGACGTGGTTCCTTGTATGATTCAACCGCAGTTTTTTCTGCCATGCTTGGCTTCCCGTTCTATAGGTTGCCTCCTTTTCGCCGATGATCCTGTCTTAATGTCCCAAACTCGGGTTGGCTTAAGGAGGCAACTTGTAGGGTAAATGATTTGATGCTAAATGTGGAAAAGTCCAAAGTAATGTTTTTTTCCAAATCCTTGAGGCAGAATTGGCATATGTGGCATGTGGAGGGAGCCCTGATTGACCAGGTACGGGCTTTCAAGTATTTGGGTGTCACCTTTCACTACTCGGGCAGTTGGAAGGCCCACCTGGAGAGGGTGGCCCTATTGGCTAAGAGATCTGCCTTCGCTATTCTGAAGTTTTTCCATTGTTCTGGCAGAGTGCCCTACAAGATGGCCCTTAGGACCTTTAATGCAAAGGTCACCACCCAGTTACTTTTTGGAGCAGAAGTTTGGGCGCCTTTTTGTACTGCAGGGATTGACAAGGTCCAGTCATTGTTCCTGAGGTCTCTTCTTAGGGCACCGGGAGGAACACCAACTGCTGCAATACGTATTGAGTTGGGGCAATCAGCTTGGTCTAGTCGCACGTGGGCCTTGGCCCACAGATTATGGTTTAAGGTTCTGGATCTAAACCAAAAGTGCCTTTTTCCTTATCTTTTTGCTGATTCCTTCCGAGGTACGTGGTTTGCCAAAGTGGAGGCACATCTTAATGCCATGGGACTCTGTAATGAATATTTGTTAGCAAAAGATCTGTTCTTGGCTAAAGCCGAGGTTAAGTTGTGATGGAGCGATATTACTCACCAACAGGAAAGAGCTAAGGTGGTTGCTATGGCCCATATCAGGGGATATTTGAGTCTGGCACCTCCTATTGATGCCCTGGCTGCATACCTTAGTGGGGATTATTCAGCTAGGGGCAAGTGGCTTTTTATGGCGGCGCGCTTTAACGCCTTGCCTACTCAAGTCTGGGAGGGTCTGTTGATTAAGGTCCCCTTATACCTTAGATTGTGTTCGTTCGATCATACTGAGGCAGAAACCAGTGAACATGTGTTCATGCGATGCCATCTGCATGACGCTTTACATTTGGAGTTTCTTCAGCCTATCTTTGACAACCTCCCAGGGAGATCTGATGTCTTTTATATTAATTACCTCCTTGCTGATGACCAGCAGGAAACCACAAAAGCTGTGATTAAATTTCTGACCCTTGCAATGGGGAGACAACACCAGTTTTTGAATTTTAAGGTGTCCGACTGATTGCAGTCTTTATATTTTTGTTTTAGTTTGTACAAATTTATATTTGATGTCTGTTTGTCTGTATATGACTATGGCTTGTGCCTGTCTTAATAATAAATCTAACCTAATCTCAGTCAGTTAGTCCTAGATAAAGGAGTTGATTCCTCATCTATCTGGGAAATTTCTCCCTGTGAAACTGACCGATGATTTAGGCCGATCTCAGACAGAGGAATCAACTGTAACTGGTCCATGGTTAAACATGCTACCATCCCATAATCCAACCCCTCTATAAATTCCTTCTCTGCATCATGGGGAGCTATCCCCTCCCCTCCCCCCCCAGTATCAGGAATACTAACCTGAGGCAGTTATACCTAGTCAAAATACGTCTCCGTCCAGTCTCAGATGCATTATAAAAAAGAGTCAACAAATTTTCCTCATTTGGTCCTAAGATAATTTGCTCCTCATCCCCATCCTCCACCCCCAGCCCCAGTTGACCTATCAGTTCCACCAAGTTAAAATTCATAATCTGGAACAAACAGACTTGCCATGCACACAATGCACTTGATCCAGGCAGGCATAGACTTAGGGGCAGAAAAGCTAGGCAGAGAGCTAGGCATACACAGGGAGGCTGGTTGTCCTGCTGCGGGCCACCCAACTTGCTTGCTCTCTGGTCCACCCACCTTCTCACTCAGTCCCCAGCCCACCTAGGCCTTTCACCAAGGCCCAAGCCTTCTCACTCCCCAGCCTTCTGCCAGCCCACCCCCATCCCACTCCCCCACCCCGAGCCAGCCCTACCCTGAGCCCCAGCCTTTAGCTCTGCCTAGCCAGCCCAGCCCAGTCAGCCCAGCCCTCAGTTCCCAGCCCTCAACCTACCCAGCCATCCAAGCTGTGTTTCTGGGCAGCAGCTGAGGATGCCCCCTGTTTGGTGAGTAGGGCTTTTTATTATTATTATTATTTTATGGGTTTTTTTAAATTTTATTTTTATTTTTTATTTTCTTTATTTTTGTCCCAAAGGGGGTGGGGTTGGGGAGCCTGGAATAGCTCAGGGAAGGTCCTGGCCTGGGGGCATGGCTGGGGTGTGGCTTCAGGGGGAAGCAGCTCCAAAAGTACCCAGGGCAGCAAAAATCCTAAGTCCAACTCAGGATTCACGCACTAACCTCAGGCGATCTACCAGTAACTCTTGCTGGCTCTAGCGCACCTCAACAGGGTCCCTCTCCTGGCCCTGGCTGTAGGGCACCTCAACAACTGGTTTCAGGAATGGAGAGGAGCAGTCTCCTGTCGAGAAAGCCTTTCCTGCCACACTTGAGGATTTCTCATTGACTTCCCTCAGGACATTCCCTGATGTGCTAGTCCTGCTTAGGGATCTGCACCAGAGCCCCATGCCATTTTTTGTTTTTGTCATTGTCGTTATCAAAATGTGCTTTTTTCTTGTTATCGTTATAATGACAATGTCATTTTTGTTATTGTCGTTAATTATACTAATACCAATTTCAAATGAAGATTTTATTTTTGTTATCAATATCATTTGGTCTTGTGATCTCATGAGACCAAAAACTGGAAACGGTATTTCGATCGCATGTGTTCTCCCATGCCATGGCATGGTGTCTATCTGGCTTGTGTTAGTGAAGTGTGAAAAATTGGTTGTGAGCTTGTGTGTGTGTGTGTGTGTTGTGGCGGTGTGTGTGTGTGTGTGTGGTTTGGTTGAGATGGATGGTGAAGGAAGTAGTGGTGTTGGTGGGGAGAAAAGAAAAATTAAGTTGAGGAAGGTCAAGGTGGAGGAGGAAGAAGTGGAGGCCCAGCCTGGATCATCTGGTGAGGTGGTGGCGGTCGGCTCCTCACCAGAGGAGGACGAGGGCAAAGGAGGTGCCACTGCTGCCAGGTTTGTAAAATTTATTTTTGTTTATTGTTCCATATAACTTTGAGGACAAGAAGAATACTATCCTTTAGAGCAAAGTCACTGGTGTGCGGGTGGGTGGGTGGTGGGCAGTCAGTCACAAACAGTAGGCATCAGCGGGTGGCAGTGGATGGGCAGGATTTGCATGTGTCTTATTTATGGGTCTGCCAGAGAGAGGGAGGGAGTTCTTCCAGCAGTAAGGCATGAGCCGCAGCACCCACCCAGACACGTGCCAGCCAGGGTCTCAACTTTCCAATCCTAGCACCCCAAGAAGGGCAGGATTGGCATGTGTCTTATTTCTGGGTCTTCCAGAGGGAGGGGGGGTCACTTTCAGCAGCATCAGTCAGAGTCTCAACTTGCAGACATTACAGCACCATAGGTGGTGGTGGTGTACGTGGGAGGAAGGGAAAGAGGCGAGTAGGCAGCACTGCAGCACCATCCATCCACTTGGTGTGGGAGAATGGGTATTGCTCTGGGAAGGACTAGAGGCATCACCATGAATGCATGATATTATGTAGGTGTTTATGTGTTCCTGTTTCAGAGAGGGTGCCAAAAGTCCCCAAACCCCATCAAAGCAGACGTCGCTGGACCAAACTAGGCCGATGAGGTCCACAGTATGGAAGTATTTCCATACCCCAAAAGGCGGATTTGCAGAATGCAAGGTAAGGCACGGGGACTGAAACAACAGGGAATGGATTATGGAACAACAGGGTATGACTGCTGTAGTAATTACAGGGTATGACCTGTTAGGAAGTCTGTTGTTATGAAGTCTGTTAGGAAGACTTCTGTTGGAACAACAGGGTATGACCTGTTAGGAAGTTCCCCGCAGAGAGAGAGATTGGCCAGCCACCCACTTGTGGAGACAGAATGCAGGCAGGGCTTGATAGGCCATTGGTCTGACACAGTATGGCACTTCTTATGTTCCTATCTTTTTATGTTCTTTAGATCTGCAACAAAAAAATTAAACTTGGCACACAGGGGACCATGTCGGGGCTGATTGCTCATGTGGAGACCGTACACCTGATCGAGGTGACGCAGGACATGTCTCAGTTTGAAAGGAGGAGGGAGGAACACCAGGTGGCACAAGGAAGGAAGGCACAGTAGAAGAGGCGCTGTGCCAGTCCTTCATCCTCCAGCTCCTCTGAGGAGTCTCTAGCCCCCCCAGCAAGAGGAGACCCCCAAATTGAGGCCATTTTGGACTTGGATTCAGAGGCCCACCAAAAAAATTATGTTGGGCTTCAAGGCTCACACACAAAATATGGAGGACAGACTGGTGGAGCGGTTTGAGGAGCTCCAAATATGGAAGTACCAGGCTGAGGCATACAGGGAGTACCTCAGGACTGAAAAGGATGACCTGGAAGCCTTCCACCAGTCCCTGGTGGCATGTAAGGCATCAATGGAGGGGGCCCTGGCTGTTGCGCAGTGACATGGTGTGGAGGTGGACGATGTGTCCGCACCTCGGTCCCATGCACCGTTATTCCCATTTCCCCACATTCTAGGGGACAGGCTCAGTGGGCCCACAGACACATACGTTATTTTTCTGTTTTGTTATATTGTTAATGTTTGGGTTTTTTTAAAAGTTTTTCAAAAGTTAAAATGTTTTTTTAAAAGTTTTTATAAAAGTTATATCTGTTACCAGCTGAGTTTGACCTGTCCAATCTTTTACCCCTCTGTGCTGCTTCTGGCAGGTGGCAGAATCTCATTGTATGTATATACAGCATGTCAGATCCCTACCTGACAGCAGTAGCACATGTAGCATATTAACCCCAAGATGTGCCAGCAGGGTTTCAACTTACAGACAGCACCCCCCCCCCAGGAGGGGCAGGGCTTGTGTCTGTGTGGGTGTGCCAGAGAGAAAGAAAGATTGTGGCAGTCTGGCAGAGGCATAAGTGGGCATCGGCAGGTGCACTGCCTGCTTTCACAGAGAGATCACCACATTGGGGGGGGAAGCCTTGGGAAGCCGAGTTGTGATATATAATACTTGGTTACATTTGTCGGTTAGTCCCTTTGAAGCCCTCGAGTGGAGAGGTGTATTCAGCTTGTAGAAAGATCGCCCCGGGGGACGAGGGGAAAGTCTTGCAGACAGCGCCCCAGGTAGAGCAGCCAGCCGGGGGAAGAGGCGGAGAGAGACAGAGGGGGATTTTTGTCCCATGACTGGCCACCACTATCCCAGCTGACATCAAGGGCCGGGGTAGGGGCATGCTGACTTCCAGGTTGCCCCTACAAGGGCCAGGGGCTCCCGACAGCCTGCATGCAGTGAGACCATCATGCAGCCCAGCCTGAGCTCCTACCTAGATAGAGCGGAAAGGCAACAACAAGAGTGGTGAAGAACTTAACACACACACACACCACCCCGCTGGAATATCTTTGTGAAAGGGTTTGGAGACTGTGTCCCCCTGGAGAAGTGGTGGTGAGAGACAGGGGGATTTTCATCCCATGATTGGCCACCACTATCCCAGATGACATCAAGCGGGTGGGGGCATGCTGACTTCCAGGTTGCCCCTACAAGTGCCAGGGGCACTCGATGGCTGTGCCTTCGACTGTTCTGGTGGCACGTGCCGAAGGGGCATGGCCAAAGGGGCGTGCCCTTTGGTGTGACCCTTTGGCTGGACCCTGTGGCCGGGGAGGGACCTTAACATAATTGAGGTTTGGTGGGCAGGGGAATTGAGGAAGATGGGTTTGTGGTTTTTTGGACAAGATGATGGTCTATGTTCAAGATTGGGAGGTGATGATTGAGGAGGGTTGGTCTGTTCCTCACTGTATTCTAAATTGTATAATTTGAATTGAGTTGGTATTTTTTTTTGTTAAATGCATAGGATATTGTGGAAGGTATTCCCTGTCCTCCCGGTGAGAGCGGGAGGTGGGATGAGTGGAGGGTTCCTCTCCCTGGTGGCAGCAGGGGGAGGGGTTGGGGGTTGTTGGGTGAAATGAGGGTTATGTTGCTGATTATTATATTGTATTATGGGTCTGTTTTCATTGTTTCTAAACTGTATAAATTGAATTGAGTTGGTAATTTTTTTTGTTAATGCTAAGTATATTGTGGAAGGTCTTCCCTTCCTCCCAGTGAGAGCGGGAGGTGAGATGAGTGGAGGGTTTCTCTCCCTGGTGGCAGCAGGGGGGCGGGGTTTTTTATGATGGGATAAATTGTAATGTATTGTGATAATTTTTTGTTTGGTCCATGTTGGACATTACTATTGCTAGTTACTGTAAATTTTGTTCTATTTTTCTTTGTTTTGATTGTGAGCCGCCTCGAGTCGCCTTTGGTGAGAGAGCGCAGGGTACAAATTAAAAGTGAATGAATGAATGAATATATTTTCTGTGAGGGGATGCCAGAGAGAAAGAGAGAGAGCTTCTTTGGCAGTGGGCAGCAGGTACTGGTGGCCAAAGGGGCTATTTCAGCTGCTGCAGCGGATATTAACGGGTGGCTGCGGAGGAGTGGGATGGCGGGGGGGCGGGTGCCAATGGCCACTGGTCAGTCAGGCATGAACAGCAGCAGCACCCAGTTGACGGTTATTGGGACTGGAGTGACTGCTTCTCGATGCAGTGGAATGGAATGACAGCCCCCCGTGACTGGAATGATGGTCCCAGAATCTTGATGGTGGTTCCTGGGACTGACATGACTGCTTCTAGTACAGTGAAATGACCACCCATGGGAGCTGAATGATGTCCCTAGAATTAGTTCTTGGTTGGGCACACTTCATTCGATCATTTCAATAGGTGGCACAGGTGGTACAGGGAGGCACACAGGCAGGGGCACATAATTGCGTTGTGTGTTATTTCCGCCTCATTCTGGTAGGTTTGCTGTTGGACGTGGGCATTGAGCATGAGCACAGATCAGATCTCCCGCTGGTTCTGCCAGGTGGCAGCTTGAGCTAGATGCACCTCTTCCTCCCTCCCTCATTCTAGCAGCCGGGAACCTATCTCTCCCTCTCTCTCTGGAAATGTACTAAAGTGACGGCTTGGGTGGGAGCGTGTCTGTCTCTCTCCTAGCAGCGGGGACTGGGAGACTTTCTCTCTCTCCACGAGCAGCAGGTTGCTACCTCGTAAAAAAAGGTTATTTGCACTGGCTGTCATCATTCTCACCACATCACCCTGCATTCCTTCCCCACATGGTCTTGTGTCATATCACTAGAAATGGTTGGGTGGAACTATCACTCTGAAAGGAGAGTTTGAGGCCATCAGGACAGACATGCTTAGTGGTGGGCAGATGCTTGGGCATGAACAGCAGGCTGCTACCTCGTAAATAAAGGTTCTTCATGCTGGCTCTCATCATTCTCACCAAGTCACCCTGTGTTCCATCCCCACATGGACTTGTCTCATATCCTTAGAAAAGGTTGGGTGGAACTGCTACTCTGAAAGGGGAGAGTGCTGTTTAACCTAGAGAGGAGTTCAAAGCCCTCAGATCAGGTTGCTGTCTTAAACACTACAGGGTGGCTTAGTTTTATGGAAGAAGGGGACCCTGGCCAATATATCCCAGACCATTGTTTATTTAATCCAGGCCCACACAACATGCAGCCTGCATATAGATAGGCCCTCCTATCCACTGCTTCCAGACGCAGTGGACTGACGGCCCAATAACCCAGATGTCGGATGGTTCTTGGGGCTGGAGTAGCTGCTTCAGGAATGACAGCCCATGGGAGTTGAAGGATGTCCCTAGAATTAGTGCTTGATTGGGCACACTTCATTCAATCATGCAATAGGTGGTAGCAGGTACAGGGAGGCACACAGGCAGGCACAGAATTATGTTGTGTGTTATTTCCATCTCATTCTGGTAGGTTTGCTACTGGATGTGGGCATTGAGCATCAGCACAGATGAGATCTCTCACTGGTTCTGGCAGGTGGCAGCTTGAGTTATATGCACCTCTCCCCCTCAACCCCCGTCTCTCTCATTATAGCAGTGAGGAGCCTCTCTCCCTCTCTGGTCATTGTACTGCAGGTCACAGCATGGGTGGGAGCGTGTCTGTCTCTCTTCTAGCAGCGGGGACTGGAAGACATTCTCTCTCTCCACGAGCAGCAGGTTGCTACCTCATAAAAAAAGGTTATTTGCACTGACTCTCATCATTCTCACCACGTCACCATGCATTCCATCCCTGCATGGATTTGTCTCATATCCCTAGAAACGGTTGTTTGGAAATGTGTGGGGGTGCTAGAGAGAGAGAAAGGCTCTCTGGCAGTGGGCAGAAGCAGATGCCTTTTATACTAGAGGAGCTCGAGAAGTTGATGATGGTTCTTGGGACTGGAATGGCTGCTTCTACATGCAGTGGAATGACAGTCCCCCCTTGACTGGAATGATGGCCCCAAAATCCTGATGGTGTGTCCTGGGGCTGGAATGGCAGCTTCTGGATGATGTGGATGGACATCCCCCTGTATCTGTAGCATAATCCCCAGAACCCTGATGGTGGGTCCTGGGGCTGGAGTGGCTGCTTCTTGATACAGTGGAATGACAGCTCCCTGTAAGTGGAATGACGGCCCCAGAACCCTGATGGTGGGTCCTGGGACAGGAGTGGAAGCTTCTGGATGATGTGGCTTGACAGCCCTCCCTGCCTGGAAAGTAGGCCCCAGAACCCTGATGCTGGGTCCTGAGGCTGGAATGTCTGGCTGTTTCTTGATACCGAGGAATGACAGCTCCCTGTGAGTGGAATAAGGGCCCCAGAACCCTGATGGTGGGTCCTGGAACAGGAGTGGCAGCTTCCTGATGAAGTGGAAGGACAGCCCTCCCTACCTGTAATGTAGTCCCCAGAACCCTGATGATGGGTCCTGGGGTTGGAGTGGTTGGCTCTTTCTTGATGCCGTGGAATGACAGCCCCCCTTGACTGGAACGTAGGCCCCAGAACCCTGATGGTGGGTCCTGGGACTGGAGTGGCTGGCTGCTTCTTGATGAGGTGGAATGACAGCTCCCTGTGAGCAGAATGANCTCTTTCTTGATGCCGTGGAATGACAGCCCCCCTTGACTGGAACGTAGGCCCCAGAACCCTGATGGTGGGTCCTGGGACTGGAGTGGCTGGCTGCTTATTGATGCAGTGGATGGACAGCACTCCCTATCTGGAACGTAGGCCCCAGAACCCTGATGGTGGGTCCTGGGGCTGGAGTGGCTGGATGTTTCTTGATGAGGTGGAATGACAGCTCCCTGTGAGCAGAATGACGCCCCAGAACCCTGATAGTGGGTCCTGTGACAGGAACGGCAGCTTCTGGATGCAGTGGATGAACAGTCCTTCCTGTCTGGAATGTAGGCCCCAGAACCTTGATGGTGGGTTCTGGGGCTGGAGTGGCTGCTTCTTGATACAGGGGCATGACAGCTCCCTTTGAGCGGAATGATGGTGCGGTGGCAGCAGCAGTAGTAGCAGTGGCAGGGCATGTTTCTGTGGGTTGGTGCCAGAGAGAGAGAGAGAGAGAGAGAGAGAGAGACACTCTCTGGTAGCAGGCAGCAGCAGAGGAGGAACATCAGAACAGCAGGCAGTCAGACAGGTGGGAGCTTGGCAGCAGCGCCGGTGACAACAGTAGCAGCATCAGGGCAAGTTTCTCTGGGTTGGTGCCAGAGAGAGAGAGAGAGAGAGAGAGAGAGAGAGAGAGAGAGAGAGAGAGAGGATCTCTGGCAGTGGACAGTGGCGGAGGAGGAGCAGCATCGGAGGAGCAGGCAATCGGGCAGGTGGGAGTTGTGCAGGATGCACCTCTTTCTCTCTCCCCAGACCCCCTCTCTCTGTCTCCCATTCTAGCAGTGGGGAGGTTCTCTGCTTCTCTCTCATTCTAGCAGCGGGGAGCCTCTCTCTCTCTCATTTTAGCAGCAGGGAGCCTCTCTCTGTCTCTCACATTTTCTCTCTGGTCATGTATGGCGAGTGACAGCATGGGCAGGAGCACATCTCCCTCTCTCTCATTCTATTAGCAGGGAGCCTCTCTCTCTCTCTCTCTCTCTCTCTCTCTCTCTCTCTCTCTCTCTCTCTCAGGTGCCCCTGACCTCACTATGGGTCCAAGGCCAGCTCAGGGAAACCCAGCAGCAGCAGGGTGACCTTGAGGAACAGGAGCTGCTCCACCAACCCAGCAACCAGCCTCAAACTGTGGGGACTTACTATGTACCCTGTTGCCGAAAACACCCATTCGCTGGGCATGCTGGTTGTTGGGCAGGGCACTAATTCCTGTGCCACCCTGGTCAGAGCCTGCCATATTTTCCCCTTCTCTGCCCAATACAGAAGGGAACCGCTGTTGAAATCCACCACCAGCTCCTTAAGATATTTTGCCACTTTGTGTTCCACAGTGTCAGGCTTCGGCTCCTTCTGCCTGCTGCTGCTGCCAACTTCCTCCCCAATTGCATGTGCCCACGCTGCCTGCACTGGGGTGATCCACTCGGAGCGGCTGATGGCAGAGGAGCTGCTGCTGCTCCTGGGAGTGCTCTGCATCTCTGCTCTCCTGCTGCTGCTGCTGCCGCCACCACTCTATGGCCCTATCGACTGCCCGCACCCTCTCCACCAGAGCATGCTGCCTCAGGGTGAAGTCTGGCATGCAAGCTGCCATGCTCACCTTCACCCTGGGGTCCAGCATGGTGGAGAGTACATATACCTCCTTATAAACAAGAAGGTCAAAATGTCTGCTCAGCCCCTCTTTCAACTTTTGTACCAGGGCCACCACCTCTGGTACAAGCTGCCACTCCACCTTCCCCCTGCCTTGGTCCCTCAGGAAGCGTTCCATCCTCCTGATTAGACTTCGGACCAGGGGGTGTTTCCTGGCTTAGGGTGGCCGTTGCCACACTCAGGCTCTCCTTCACATCCTTAAAGGGCTAAAGGACGTACATGGCCTGAGCCATCATTGTCAACTCATCCTGCCTGAGGGTAATTTTAGACATTAAGAGACCATGGTCAACCACTGTGAATCCCCTGTGGTGGCCATTTGTCCCGTAACGTCTATTTGCTCCCCACCAGATGTTCACCACAGTACCATTGGCAGGAATCAAATTGACCATGATTCTGGATCTCCAGCCACCCGGAGGTCCAGAATCGTGGTGGGATCGGAACCCAACCGTGATCACGGTGGCCACGATCCAGGATCGGCCAAAAGTAATGTCTGTTACCTTCAGCCGTCCCGGATCATGGCCCCAACCATGAGACGGGATCGGGAGCAGCAGCTGGATTGGCCGCTGCACCCTCCCATCTCCCAGTAGGCAGGCGGGTGGCCAGGGGAGTGCAGGGGGGGCAGGGATGTGCGTCCGCATGTCATGCCATGCAGCCCCGCCCCCTCCCTGATCCTCACTAGGAATCAGGTCGGCATGTCTAAAGGATGGTCCGACTGATTCCTGACCAGGATCCAAAATGGATCCTGGTTCATGATTGAGCGTGGCAGGCCTCCAGACCCATCATGTCTAAAATTATCCCAAGTGGCCTTTCCACCCCAATCTCCCCCTCTGTGGCTACCTCGTGCAGGACCCACCTCTGCTCCACTAGACGCTCCATCATGCTAGAGGTGGAGTTCCACCTGGTGCTGATGTCCTGCACAAGGTGCACCCCCAGCTCCACCTGCTTCTCCCTCAAGAGGTGACCACCCTTCACACTCTTGTTAAAGTGCCCTGTAATCTTCCTGTCCTTCTCAAGTAACAGAGTAAGGGAGCTGCTGCTGCACTCTTCTGCCTTCTCCCCCAGACCCAGGCCATCCCTCACCACAGGGTGAAGGCTGTGGGCAGCACAGGGGATGTGCTGGAACCCACCCTCCAGCACGGCCTTGTTCATGTTCGTGGCATTAATCATGACCACAAACCCCCTGGTGAATGGGGCTTCCTCCCTTAGCCACCCCTCCACCATGGTGTCCAAGGCTCCCCTTATGTTGACAGCTGTGTGGCTCTTGTCCATGACCTGGGTGTGAAGTAGGGCCCATCTGTACCCTGCCCCCTTGCCCCTGCCACCTACTGTTCCTCTTTCTGACACCCGCAGCTGCCACCAGTGAGCAGTCAGGGCCAGGTAGGCATGTTGTGCATTTCAGCTGCTCCAAATGTCTGTGGTGAAATGCACAACTGCCCCACCTGCCCTGGCCAGTTGCTCCCTCACCCGCTCCCTGGATGTCTGGTACAGGAAGGGCACTGCCTGCCTGCTGAAGGTGGTGCATGAGGGAAGCTGGTACTGGGGTGCCAACAGTGCCAGCAGCCGGTGGAATCCCTGGTCCTCCACAAGGCTAAATGGCTGGTCATCCAGGGCAACCATCTCCCCCACCTGCCTAGTGATCTTGGTTGCTGCTGGATGATGCACTCCTCCACGCCCCAACTGCCCCAACCCCAGATTCTCCATCATGACCTGATGTTGCTGCTGCTGCTGATGGGGAGTTCAAGAGGGGACCTGCTGCTGCTGTACCTCCTTCCCCTTGCCATGAGCAGAGGGGGAAGGTCTGTTGCTGCTCATGCTTGATGCAGCTGTGAGCCCATCCTGTCCACAGTTTCTGATGTCTCTTGCAGCAGCAAAGGCCTATGCCAGGTCCTCAGGTGGGAATTCATGCCATTGTTGCTGAGATTCCCCTTCTTATTCCCACGGCACACTACCTTCCCACAGTGAAGGCAGGCCACCCGGCTGCTGTCACCTGGATTACTTCCTTGAAGTGATCCCACACAGACCCCCCTGGGGCGCCCTCTTGCACCTCCTGTGCCACCGCTCAGGGCTGCTGATTTTGTCCCCAATGTGGCTACAGGGGGATCGGCATCAATAGGAGTCTCCTCCTGCTCACTCCCCTCATTGCTGCCCAGATGCATGACACCGCCCATGCTGAACCTGCTGCTGCTTCCACCTTGCAGCATGGGAGGAGAGGGTGCCCTGCTGCTATTTGCTGAAGCTGGGCTGCTGCTGCCAAAGTGGGGAAGGATGCCCTCAAATACATCCTCCCCCAAATCCTCAAAATCCCATGGGGGGGGGTGTCAGAGAGAGGAGTCTGCCCAGGAGATGTGGTTGCCCCTGCACCACTCCCAGCAACAGCACCCACATCATTATTATTTCTGGGGCTCCCCATACCAATATCATCTGCTGCCCCCAGTGAAAAATCACTGCTGGCAGTGCCAGCTGCTGCCAGTGCTTCAGGAGGGGTGGGGTGTAGTGCTGCTGCTGCACACAGACACCTTGCCTTTGGCTCCCTCCTCCAGTGCCTCTGCTACTAGTGGAAGGCTGCGGCTCCCTGCCTCCCACAATCTCTACTGCAGCCTGTTCCCATGATAAGACCTGCTGCCTTGAGGGGGAAAAATCAGGTCTCTTCAGCTTTGGCGGTGGGCTGCCAGTAGTGGCAGAAGTGGCAGCAGGCTTGCCAACTCCCCCATGCGCACGACCTCACCCTCTACCAGGGCCACCTGCCCCAGAGGCTGAACTAGTAGTCCTTCCCTTTCTCATTGTACACACAAGTGCACACACAGTCAAAGAAATACTGTATGATCTAATTATATATACACTAAACCTAACCTATCCTACTATCCTATAATCCTAATATAATAAAATAGACTAGCCTAAATACCTATATAATATCTAATCTCTCTCTGTATATGTTGCACTCAACTAATATCTATCTAAATGTAAATGCCTCTAGTATCTATCTATCTATCTATCTATCTATCTATCTATCTATCTATCTATCTAATCTATCATGTACAGGACAGGAAAAGGGAGAAGGTAAAAGGTAGGGTGTATGAGGAAGGAAAGGAATTAGTAATAGATTTGTGTGCAAGCACCAGGTCTGTAAAATGGATCATGACAAGCAGAGAGCTCACAGAACAGAGAGCAAAACACATGGCTTGCCTATTATAAAGGGTTGCAGTGCCCTCCCCCACAGTCCCCTGATTGGTTTTGGGAGGCAGCAGGCACTGAGCAATAAGAGAGTGCCATGAGACGGCTGGGGACTGATTGCGCTTGTTAGGGTCCGCTACCACCAGCTTCAGCGGCGACGGGGCCACAGCCAAGGGTGAGCCCCAAGATCAGCTGGAAGCAAGGTGCGAACTGCGAGGGGTATGCCCCCAGCCGCGGCCACACAAGGGATATCCCCACTTGCTGCAGGGAATGGGAGTGGGGAGGTAGCGCAGGCCCCAGCAGGTCAGGAGGGGGCAGAGCTAGGGAATGCTGTACATCGCTCCACGTGCCTCCGGGCACAGCGGGAGGTGGGGCACCACAGTTAAATAGCAGACGCCGGCATGAGCACAGTGCTGGAGATCAGGACACTGTAATACCGGCCCCTTGTGTGTGGATTATTGTGACAGCTGAGCGAGTTTAACTACATTGGGTGACTGTAGGGTGAGTTTGTGGGTGACTGAGTTGAGTGGTTGTGGTGTGTTACTGTGCGAGTGTAAGGGTGACGGGTGAGTGTGTGAATTGGTGTTGGGGTGTTTGGGAGCACTACCTTCTTCCTGTGGCAGGGTCCTTCCTTCCCTGTAACTCTGTGTGCACTGCTTAATCCTCCCCTTCATTCCTTGGGCTTCCCCTGTTTCCCTCACTTATCGCACCTCGTTTTCTTCCCTTCTCCATCACATTCTAGGATTGGGATTAAGGCATACGGAGGTGAGTGGTGGAAGGGTGTGTGGTGGGGTCCAGCACTGCATCGTGACCACTCCCACCCCTATGATGATCTTGCCTCATTCCCTGTTGGGAATTTAGGGCTCTATAAGATCCTGAGGGGTTGTTTTCCCACTAAAGTGCCTGTGGACCCCATAGCGAAAGGTCTGGTGTTGTGGTTAAGGGTAGGCATAGGAGTTTGTTGGGTCATTTCCCTTCCTCTTGGGTTTCTCTTCCCTGACAGCACTGCTCATTGGCCAGCGATGCATCCATCAGATACTGCGAAGCTGCTCGTCCCTCCCAACACAGGCACAGTTCAAGAGTTCAAGCCTCTTTAGGGCTCCAAGATGTCTGCTCCCTCCTCCCCTCTCCATTTCCATAAATAACAAAACTGCAACTGTCACTAATAATAACGACAATTATAACGACATTGTCGTTTTTGATATCGTCGTTATTCTCAGTTGTCATTTTCATTATTGCAATAACGATAACAAAAACGACAATTGTCGTTATCGTTACTGAAATAACAAAAACGACATGCACATCCCTATTCCTGCTCTCCTTCCCAGAGGTAATATCTGAGTGGTTGGTTCCCTATACACACTCTGATGTCCTGGAAATTAGTTTGTGATTCTCAACCAAACCACCTTTTGGCCTCCCCTGGCCTAGAGTGTGCGCGATTGCTGTGTTGGTCTGAAATATAAATAGAATAAATCAGATGATTATTTTTAATGGGACCATCTATGACTGGTGAGTGCATGCAACTGTTTGGGGTTTTGTTTCTGCAAGCTTTTGAGGCTTTTTGCAGTAAGTCTCAAAAGTAAAATGCCAGAATTAGAGTACTTAGCTGAGGACATTGATATAATAAGCATCTCAGAAACACAGTGGAAGTTAAATGGCAGAAAATTTAAGCAAAAAAGGAAGTACTTTTCCGTGCAGCAGACAATACAGTTGTGGAACTCATTGCCAGAGGAGACTGTGAAAGCCTGCAACATAACTGCAAACAGAAATTAGATAAATTCTCAGAGGATAGAGCCATAAACATTTACTTCTTGGGGCCTAAACCCCTGGCTGCTGGTAGTTGGGAGCAAGTCAACAGGTCACACCTCCATGTTGTGCACATGTACTTCTCTCGAGCTACTGTCGGAGACAGGATGCTGGGCTAGATGGACTGCTGGTCTGATCCGGTATGGCACTTCTTATGTTCTTATGTACGTGGCACCCTTCCTTGGGGGAAGTCTCTATTTAGTTTGAAAGCTTGAATACTCTCACCAAAAGAAGTTAATGTAATAAAATATAACTTCTCAACTACTTTGTCCCCATCTCTCCTGAATTTATAATCAGAGATTTGGAGCTGTTTTAATCCTGAAGCCATGTTCTATAATCCTTCCAGTGTTTTAGGAAAAACAAATCCTGTCATTTTAAAAATGTATTTATTGAAACTGTGATTTATCTCTAAATGCCTTCAAATAGTCTCCAACAGTTTTTAGTTTGGAAATGATACCAAGTTACAACATTTAATGCTGTGAATTAGAGATTACAGGAAATAGTAAATGTAGTCTTTTCATTTTTTTTTCTAAAAAATACCAAATCTGACTGATACCTCTGTATCCAGAAATCAAAGAGGAAACTTCAAAATGTTATTGCCTTAAGAGAACTTATGACATAGCCAGTTAAAATTTTATACCAATATATATATATAAAGACAATGCAATGGACTGTGTAACTTAGGAACATCCTACATGCAGTTTGAACACAAAATATTCGTACATCATTTATGTTTTGATTACACTCTAAGTGCTGACAGGGTACTGTGTTTATGAATAATGCAAAGAAAACTGAAGGAATGGGCTCTTTATATTCCATTCCTAGCCTCTGTTTTTCAGACAAAATGATTTAACAATGTAAAACACATGTCATTGATGGAATATGATTAGAAATACATTGTGTTCCTGACAGTTAACAATTATTCCTGTGTGCATACAGGGCTAGAGTCAGAGCAGCTATAAAAGCGATGTGTCAGGTAGCTTAAAAAGGAGAAAAACACTATAAGACTACAGTCATTCCAGTATTATCTAATCCTTGTAATTCTATCTGAATAATGTTTTGCTATTCATACAAATAATTGGACAGGAAAATTAAAACATAACACTATGGCATTTCCATTGATCAATTTAATATGTGTTGAGAAAAATGTAGTTTCTTTAGAGGGCCATTCAGAAGAAATACAAATATTCAATTAATTAAAAAAAAGAAAAGATAGGAAGGGAAACTTAGAACCAGAAGCATCCTCATCTCAGGCATTTAGCCTTGAAAATTTAGAAAATCCCTTGTATTTGTTAATTGAAATGCATTGGTTGATTAATCTTGATTTTGAAGATCATAATGTCATTTCCCTTTACCAAAAATATATTTAATCATTTTAATCAATAGGGTTTTTTAAAAGAAGAAAAGAAAAGAAAAGAATTCAACATCATTATACCTACTCTAAGATCCTAGAGCCTGTCCCAGCACATGCACAAATTTCCAACTGACAAATAACTCATGCTGGGCTAAACTAGAGCAATTAGACCCTTTTCACTAAGCAGCATTTCTATACTAAAGGATGAATTGTTGTTGTCAGTAATTTAAATGATTACAATAGTTTTTATAACTGTAGATCAGGCAATCTTGCTCATTAAGATTTAAAGAGGAAGTTGTTGTTTAATTTAGTCACTGTAGCATTATACAGCTGTCTAGTGTAAAGGATGTGCCTTTTCTCCAATGCTCCTCTTTATTTAATTGTACAGCAGCAAAACAGGTTCTCTGCATCCTTCACTGGGTAAGGAAGCAATATTGATTTAGGCAGCTGCATTCCAGTGGACAGGCAAGGGGAAGATACCTGGGCTCTATTCTCCGATCAAGGGACCTGTAAACTACCAGCATAGCAAGCACCTTATCCAATTGATCAGGGGTAGAGGATCTTCCTATGTTTTAAAACAACCTTGAAAAACTGTGCTGAATTTCAAATTGTGGGGAAAATATACACCAATGCATTAAGACAAGAGTCTTCTTGATCATCTATTCAAGTTCTGCTCCTGGATCAGACCCTCAGGCTGTCAGTTGGACAGCCCTGCTTTCAGAAATGGGTTGAGAAGTTGATAAGGCAAGGATGAACTAGGGTGGGTGTTTCAAGGGCGGAGTGTAACAAAAAGGTAGGCTCCCCAAGAAGTGAGTATTACCAGGAACCAGCCCCCCCAAAACCCAGACTACGTGGAATCTTTGCTTCTTTCATATCTTTATGCATAGTTACCCAGTCCTTCATTAAGCATACACTCGTTCTTAGTCCTCTTACTCAGGGGCTTGGGTGAGGTATCTTTGCTGGCCAGGCTCAGTCCCTCTTGGAGCCAGCAATCCAACCCCTTCCCACCACCACCCCATCTCTCAGATACCTTCAGGTTACAGCTCTCCTGACTAGACCTAGTCCCGGTGGTGTTCTCCCCCATACCGAATTCTACAGCTCTCTTTTAAGACCAAGGTCGGTCTCCCATGCCTGGCTCAGCCTGGCCAGTTCTACTTAAGCCTTCACTTGAGTAGTGCTTAGTCATGATTCCTTGAGAAACTAGCACCACAAGTCCTCTGAGCGTCTGCTCCGTGCTGGTGCTATCACCTTTTAAAGGGCCAGGCCCACTCAAAGAGCCTGTCCCTGTCACATGGAGAAACTAAAGGATGCTTCTCTTCTAAAAGGGAATAAAGTCTAAATATTAGGGAAAACTTCCTAACTGCAAGAACTGTTGGACAATGGAATAAGATACCCAGGGAGACTGTGGAATATCTTTTGCGGTATGTTTTCAAAATGTGACAGGACAAAGAACTGTCCAATACTGTAGGAAGAGAATAGCCTGTCTTGGACTTGATGACCCTCAAGGTCACTTCAAACTGTACAATTCTGTGATTCTATTAAATTGATAGAAAACAGCAAGAGAGTTAAGGAAGGAAAAGAGAAGGAAGGAGGGTAGAGACAAGGTCGATAGGAAGATAGTATGGGATGGAATGAAATGTTGTCACCAGCTTTTATCGGTTGTTGACTGGCCTGAAAATTCAAGATAGGGCAGAATATAAATTTTAAAAACAAACAAAACAAACAAACAAACAAACAAAGTGTTGTTCTAGCAACCAGAGCAGGAGAAAAGGTTAGATGCTGAGCGCAGACAAGAAACATTTGGCTCCTTTTCAGGGAGGAAGGGGAAGAAAAGAAGGACATTAGGAAAAGAAACGTGGTGAGAAGAGAAAGTTACAATTACACCTCATTTAAAAACATTTCAAAACAGATTCCTCAATCTAATTTATGTATAGTGGGAGTTCCAATTGCAGATATGTCCCTACTCCCTACCCATGCAAAAAAGAGAGACCAAGTACTTACAAGGTATTTATTGCCAGAGGCCCTGATCCGATGCCCTGCAGATCCTTTGTGGAGGTGTGTGCATGTGCACGTATACACGGTTTCCACGGAGCACAATGTGCCTGCTATGGGGATCTGCATGGTTTGTGCATGACTGTGCATGCACACAGCTCTGCACAGGATCTGCGGGGCATCGGATGGGGGCCATTGATGACAATATCACATGTTTCAAAATTGTGAGTCAGATCATGCCTATAGATCTGTGGGGCCGATCCAATCCCGCATGGGAACCTCATACACTTTCATTGCTGGCATACTGTGCCACACGGAAACCGCACCCATACATCGGTGGAGGATCCATGGGCCATCGGATCAGCCCCTATATCTATCTATCTATCTATCTATCTATCTATTTAGATAGATAGATAGATAGATAGATAGATAGACAGACAGATAGATAGAGGGGCTGTTCATTGCACATAGGCCTTGAAAGTCCTTCAAAATGTTCAATATCCTCATGGGGAGAGAGGGAAAGGAATGGGTGAACCAGGCTCGAGAATAGAGTAAGTTGCTTAATTATTATTAGCTTTTCATTATTCTGTGGTGCATCTGCAAATATGTAACAACAATCTGAATTTGCACTGACTTTTCTGCCTGCCACAGTCTTTTTGGGGGATGAACTCCATTTCAGCAAGCAAGGGAGCAGTTCAGTCCAACTATGCTGCCAGGAAGTCAGAAGAATAAAAAGGACCCTACAAACAATACAAAGGCTTCCTTTCATTGGACCTAATTCACATATTTATCAAGAGCCCATGTCTTATATGTTTGTTTGTTCCTTTGGCCATATTCGTTTGCATATTTGGTCATTTGACTAAATATCTAAAACGAACTGACTGGGGCAAAGAAACTAGAAAAAGCTATAAAACCTGAAATAAATATCTGAATGAAGCATATGTGAATAGTGTTTCCTACCCACTTCAAATCTAAGCAGGCAATTTGGATGAATATGGAATTTGCTGCAAATATTCATTTTAGTGCTATATGAATTCAAAACACTTATAAGCCATGTTAAACAGTTCACAGTTAGATCTGGCCACACTGCTAGATTCACAAGGCAAGTCTTGAAGAAAATGAAACACTTCTTATATCACATGTCACACAATATTCTTTGCCACCAGTTCCCTGTGATCTCTGTATTGTTCTTTTAGCATATTCTCACTCATAAGGAATCCTTTGCCTTCCTTTTTATCACCCTGTGTCAAGTGGAATCCAGAAAAGCATCAGCTGTCTTCATTTTGACTTTCAGGGAAATCATTTTTTTTACCCTCAGGGACTGGTCCTCCTAATCAGCATCTGGAGCCAAGAGTTATTAAAATTGTTGCTATGCCTTTGTATAACATTCCTCTTGAGTCAATCCATTTTCTATGAGGCAAACGTATTAGAGCTGATAATGGCTAGAGCACAAAATCACATATAGGTCCAGGTGGTTGGTTTACCTGTCAATTTTGTTAGATATTCTCAGACACATCATCTTCTATGGAATGGAAAACAGAAGACTCATCACTTAGGATAATAATCAAAGAACACTGATGCAAAATGAGTACCTAGTACATTATCCAAATAATTACAGAAATATTTTGTCCAATGTTAGGGAGCCACACTCACTCATTTGTATTTTCACATTATTGCTAAAAAGTTTGCAGTGTCACAAATATGGCTGTTTCTGCAAGTTTTTGTATCTTACAGCAGCACCTTTATTTTCAGGAGAGCTGCTCCCTGTGGCCCCAGCCCTCAAACCTTTTTTGGGGGGTATACACACAACTTCACTTTTTGATGAAGTGGACCAGATGGCGCTAATTAAAGAAGCTTTATTAAATGGTTTTATCCATTTCAAGTTTACAAGAACACAAGCCTTTCCCCAAAATAACACTGGGTGTTTTTACACACATATTTCTCCTGCATATTTGCTGTTACATCCTGAATTTTCTGTGTCTCACCCAGATCTTAAACATCTGACTCTTTGAACTTCTGCATAGACCTTCTCCCGGAACTTTTGTGTGTAAAAAGTTCTCCTAGTAAACTGCTTTGCTCCAGGCAGCTGTGGTTACTTGGTTTCCATGGCAGCCCCTCACGTCTACAACTGCAGCTACATTAGGCTGTCTCTGGGCAGTGTTTGTGTGAAGAATGCATCCAGGAACTGCCTCAGGGCAATGTGTGTGTGAAGAAAGTATCCAGAACTTACTTGTGGACTTGTAAACCCAGAAGATTGAAAGATCGGCACTTTAAGGTTTGTATAAAAATGCCCACTGTTACAAATTAGTGAGAGGGGAGTAGTTTGCCACCCCAGAACATGGGTTTCATGGGCTTGGTGTTGCCTATAAGACTCGGGGTATTTTCAGATGTGACGTTACCACACTCAACCACTGTGAATCCCCCGTGGTGGTGGATGGTCCCATAATGTCTGGTTGCTCGCCGCCAGATGTTCACCATGGTGAACCACCGGAGGTGAGCAAAATAACCACGCTTTCGAGGATGGTCCGGGCACCAACCCCGAAAGCGTGGTTAATTGAACCATGGCCCAGAATTGTTGGACAGTAACATCCGTTACCACTGCCAATTCCGGGCTGTGGCCCAGACCCCAGGTTGGAATCAGGTGCAGCGGCCGGATTGGCTGCTGCGCCCGCCCATCTCCAGGAGGGCAGGTGGCTGTGGGAGCATGGGGGGGGCGGGGGTGTACGGCTGCAAGTTGCACTGCGCAGCCCCTCCACTGCCAGATTTCCTCCCCCCCCCAATCAGCCGGCACGTCTGGCTGGATGTGACATTTTGATTCCAGCGGGGAAGCAAAAGGTGATTCCATGACGGGGCCAATAGGTGGCCCGTCACATCTGAAATCACCCTAGGTAATCATCTCTGATCTTTCCTGTGTACGCACTAAGCTTTTATACCGAAGTAATTTTTCAGGCGTGTCCTGTGACATCCTCCATAAGTTCTCATGTAATTGTCATCTTAGAAGCTACTGTTCTCCCCCATTGGTTACTTAAAGTGATCTTGACCTTTTGTATATTTATGTATAGAGTTCCTTTTGTCTTGGTGCATTTTGTATGATAAAACTATTCCTATCATTTTTCCAACCATGAGCCCTTCAGATAAGGCAGGATAAGGCAGGATAACACAATTGTTTTCAAATCTAAACTTCCTATTATGATAAAGATGTCTGCTATGCATAAAACATACTCCATATCAAACGGTTTAGGTTATATATTTAGAAAAACATCCTAACAGAACAGTTCAACAGTGGCACTATGTAAGCCTATGTGGAATCGCCTTCCCTGGAGTTTTTATGTGTAGACAGCTGAGCTAGGTAACCACTGAGGTCCATTCAACATCTCTAGTTCTATCATTTATTTTGTGTCTAAGAACTTACTGCAGCATAGTTCTGCTGAAGAACTACTCCAGAGTAGGTGGTTTGGGGGAATGCAAAACGTGTGCATTCAGTTATTGCAGCTGCTTGAGCTGTTCATTAGTAAGAAATTGTACCGCTTTTTTGTCTCTTCTGGGATGAAGAGCCAGCAGAGCAAAGAATCAAATAGACTCAGTATCATCAACTGAATTATTATTTTTTTAAAATTCAGCCAGTCACACCTTTTCACATCACAATGGAGATAATGAGATTGCATGTCAGTAAAAGACAGAACCTGGAAAGAAAGAGGTTGCTGGAATCTATCTAGGCCTTTGCTCTGCAGGGCAGAACTGGTTGTAGAATTTATAGGAAGCAAGGCAAAGTCCCCTCCTTCTGGGTTATGCACCAGGAGTGCCCAAGTCAACACAGCTTTTCCAACAAACCTGCTGCTGTCCCTCAGCCCCATTGCTATGAGGTGCCTCTTCAAAGGCCCAACTATGCCAAGTCCCTACTACAAGCCCCCATCTTGTCTTACTAGTGAGGGGAACAGGCAAGGGGTGGTTATTCCCCAGAGGGGATTGGTGCCCTCCTTCCCCAACTGAGGATCTGCAAGGCTAGCAGGTTGGCCAGGAGCACCCAGACACACGTTCCCAGCTTTGTGGGAGAACCCAATTGCCAGATGGAAGGTCCAGAGTTCCAATCGTGGGGTGAGGGTGCAGTGGCAGAGCTTCAGCTCATCGTCTCAGAAAACACCTTCCCTGATCCATGTGGATCTGGAAGGTGGGTTGCTGAGCTCAATTTCTGTGCACTATCCAGAGGCACTACTGTGAACTATGGACAAGGTTCCAGTGTGATGAGCCAGAGAAAACTCCTCTCCCATCCATCTCAGTCCCCTCAGCCCCCCAAAGCAGTATGGGGCCTGGAGCTATTGCCCATATGCTCCCTTCTAACACCAATGTTGCTAGAAGGGAGGGCTAGGCATCCTCAGAAGAACTTCTCCCAAGACAGACTGGGTTCTACATGAACCATCCATAATAATTATGAATGGGGGTATCGGCTACTACAAGGGAGGGCTGCATATACATGCTTATTCACAGCCAGCTCAGTTTCCTGTGCTCCACTTGTTGAACTCTTATGTCTAAGCCAAACACTTATCAAAACTGCTTCCTTTATTCATATTCTCATATTCAGCATTTTCTGAGATGAAAATTTGGCATGCTGACCTTTCATTAAACAAAATTAAAAGAAGGAAGCTGGACCATTAGGTCTCAGGTTCAGTTTACAGTGCTGGCAATTAGAGAAAAAAACTATTTGGAATTTTAGCATGCAATACTAATGAGAGAGAGTCAATATGAAACCATTTTTATTTCAGCCATTTCTCATTAAATTATAAAACCCTCCTCATCCATTTAAACTATAGACATAGACCACAATCCTGAAGCCACTTACATCAGAGTAGTCCTTTCAGATACTTCAGTTGGATTTCAAATCTTAAATTCAGGAGGGGGTGGGGCGGGGTTACTGACTGCCAGGGCTGCAAACTGTGTTTGAAATCTGGACGTTACACTGCCTTGTCTTCTTCTTTGGTAACAAAGAGTCAACAGTCTCATTCTAACAGCAATGTTCACTGAATATATAGTTAAGTGTTACATTTGAACTTATTTTAAACTATTCATCACACTGAAATGTCCTTCCAAAGCAAGGACCCATTGTCGGATGAGAAATTCTGAGCTTTTACAATTCAACAGAAACCATTATTCCACATTGGATGTTCACACCCACGCAGTCTGGTATTGCCACATGAATTTAATTGCAAGATTACATATAGAGGTCCTTAGTGCTTGTATAAAAATAAAGACTTTTATGTTGAATATTCAAACCTTCCCAGAAAGTAGTGTAATGTAAAGCACCCACTTTCCACAAAGTGCTCCTGAGTTTACAAAAGGAATTGCACCAACAAAACACACATTTTACTTTCTATGGAGAGAACAATTGTGTCTTAAAATAATGGTAAGGTAAGAAAACAGTAGTTAATGCAAGACCAGGGAAATTAAAGTTCTTGGTTGAAATGCTGGTCATTGACCCACATTTTTTGGACTAGAGTAGGACCAAGAAAAACCCATAAAAAGCTTAAAGTTCGTGATTGTACCTTGTGTTTCTTGGCTCCTTGGCTGCGAACATAAGACAGATGAAGAGCTCTGAGAAGATAAAATATAGAAGGATCAGCACTATCTTGAGGTGATTCTACTGGCAATAAAGGTCTGACTTAGAAGCAGGGATATAGCTATAATAGGGGCAGCCCACAGGTGCAGCCTCACTGGGGCCCACATGCCTGGGGGGCCCACATGTATTTAGGTCACATTCACAAGAGTGTCATCTCTCACGTTTTAAATTTCTTGTTGGAAAGAACAACATTTGTGCCTTCTCTCTTATCACATGTTCCTCTGACTTAGATTTTTGTCTTGGGTACTGCCACTATCATGCTAACAATCGGGCTAGCAATCACAGCTTACAAGAGGGTGCTGAAAGGCTCTCCCATGTCTCTCAAATCAAGCTGGCAGACTAAAAGAGGGGAGTGTCTCTTCTCACATTACAAGCAATGCTCATGAGGAAGATAGCTTGATTGTAAAACCTTGGTTTGCCTCCTCATTCTTGAGGGCTATTTGCTGAGGCATTTTGCAATCTCATCTTTTCACACAATAAAAAAAGAAACCTGGGGGAAAACAATTTAGAGTGGGTTTTGACCATCTGTTAATATGCATGTAGAGTGCATAGGCACACTTGAATGGAGTGCCCCAGCAGGGGGCTCATTCCTACCTACCTATAGTACTAAGAGCAAGTGTTCCCTTACTACCAGAGCAAGTGTTCCCTTACTACCCTTTTCAGAGCCCTTGAAACCTTGATTTGGTACTTCACTACTGGTCAGCAATTCCCTGCTTCCACCATTGCGAGATTGATGTCAGCAAGTTTCCATCATTTCCGTTACTTTCCAGGATTTTTTGGGACTTTCTTGGATCTTTCATAATTGTCCTTTTGTGTCAGTTTTGTGAAACCTTCATTTGCTACTTCACTACTGGTCAGCAATTCCCTGCTTCCACCATTGCAAGATTGATGTCGGCAAGTTTCCATCATTTCCGTTACTTTCCAGGATTTTTTGGGACTTTCTCGGATCTTTCATAATTGTCCTTTTGTGTCAATTTCTAGCACTTTGTGTCAATTTCCAGCACTTTTGCATCACTTAGCTGGTATATAAAGCATAACCTCTACTAAGCATAGTTGGTAGCAACTCAGTTCATGTGTTCAACTAGCAAAAAATAGCAAAAAGCAGGTAAGTTTCCTTGTCACATAAATGAAGATGAATTACCTGCTTCTGAAAGAAACAACATTTGCTGTGATTGCTCGTTTCAGGCCTACCTAGCTATGCCCCTGCTTAGAAGACATGATTCATAAGCGGCAAGGGCAGAGAACTAAGGTGAGAGGCTGTTCTAAAATGAACAGGTAAAACAATTTGCACCACTGTCAAATTCAGAAGCTATATTCCTCAATTTACAATAATACATTCCATGTAGAAAGGCCAGTCATACTGTTGTGCCAGGACTATGAAGGGCATCAGGAGGAGAGGGCAATGAGGTAGCATTGCACCCCATGGCCCTGGTCCTGTTCTGTCCATTTCTGCACATCAAAAATGGATGGGGGCAAAGGGCTCTCTTGCTCCTTTCCAACATGGCTCCTTTCCAAGCAATGTGACAACCTGGCAATCAGAAAGACAGTAGGGCTATGTCAGGATGAGGTGGAATAGTCCCTTTTAGAGGTGTGCAATCTTTTTAAAATTAATTCAAAAACAAATGGAGCCCCATTTGTTTTCATAACTAAAGTGACAAAAACAAATGAATAAGCAAATAACATTTGTTTGATTTCATTTTTGTTTTATTTTATTAAAAATATATTTTAAAAAAAATTAAAAATGCCCAAAATGGCTGCCAGAGTTATCCTATGCACACCTTTTCCCAAAATTATGTCAGCAGCATTGGCACCATTTGGAAAAGGGTTGCAAAGAATGGTCCAATGGCCATTTGCGCATGTGCAGTGATTTTATTAATTATGTATTAATAATTATTAATTATTATTATTAAAATGGTAGAGTCCTTTATGAATACCCCCCCTGAACGGGTTTTTGGAAATAAAAACTGAAACAAAAACAAATTATGTGCTTTCTGCACAGCCCCTTTCCCTTGCCCCTTTCTGACGTGACCACTAGGGCTGAAGAGGCAACTCCTTTTTCCGCTCCGCTATTTCATTCCACCATTTTGGAATTGCCCATGACTTTGCACAGCTTTTCCACAGGCATTCCGTTAATTCAGAAACTGTTGGAATAATTTCGGAAACTGTCGGAACAAACATTGTTCCGGCTACTTAGTAGTACCAACAGAAACTGCGCAAGATCGAAACTGTCAGAACAAACATTGGGTATTTTCAGACGTTACAAGATCATGCTCAACCACAAACAATCCCCTGTGGTGGGGAATGGTCCCATAACGTCTGTTTGATCCCTGCCAGATGTTCACCACAGTGAACCACTGGCAGGGATCAAAATAACCACGCTTTGGAGGATGGTCCAGGGACCATCTCCGAAAGCGTGGTTAAAGTGATTCCCACCGGGGGGGAACACCCGGCGGGAATCACTTTGTGCCCCCAACAGATGTGACGTTACCATGCTCAACCACAGCTGGATTCACCATGGTTGAGTGTGGTAACGTCTTGTCTGGCCCCTGACCACGGCCCAGAATCGGCGGCCATGCTCGCCGCCGATTCTGGGCCATGGTCAATACCCTGGGGAGCGGGCGGGCACCGTGGCCACATTGGCCGCAGCGCCTGCCCGTCTCCCGGAGGGCAGGTGGCCTTAGAAGCATGGGGGGGCTGTGCGGCCACACGTTGCGCCGCGCAGCCCCGCCCCCTCCCCGATTCCCCGGCAGAATCTGCTGGCTCGTCTGTTGACGGGCCGGTCTGATTTCACCGGGGAATCATTTGGGTGAATCCGTGACAGGGCCAATAGGGCCACGTCACGTCTGAAATCACCCATTGTTTCACTGTTTTTGCAGCCAGTGGAAGTAGTGGAATGAAAGTGGCGGGACAGCGGAAGTAGCAGAATGAAAGTAGCGGAATTAACGTCTCTATTCCACCGTGCCGTTCATTGTGGAAGAGCTTTTTCCATTGAAAAAAGCTACCACATCAGCTTGCCAATTCAACCTTAATGACCACTCTCCTTCCCAAATTTTGTGATGTCACATTGCTTGGAAAGGGGCATGGCCATGTTAAAAAGGAGTAGAGCAAACCAGTGTAATGTCTTCCATTGTACAATATTATTCTTCAAATGCTAAAATGTCTTGTTTATGAATCAAAACATTCATTTCTATAATACAGAAAGAGAAGTTACCTCAGACAGTCTGCACAGAGCCCTTTATTTCAGACCCCTTTTTAGGGATGGGCGAACAGATCGCGGTTCAGGTTCGGCTGTTCTGTTTGGTTGTGTTCTGTTCGTCCGTTCTGTTCGTCTGTTGGGTTAGTTCACCGGGTTCGGCCGTTTGGTTTGGCTGTTTGGTTCGGGTTCGGCCGTTCGGGAAATGTTTTGTTATGTGGGTTTTTTTAATATGGTTTTTTGTTTTTTTATTTGGTTTTATATGGTTTTTTATTTGGTTTTTTTGTTTTTATATGGGGTTTTTTATTTAATTTTTTAATCTTATATATATATATATATATACACACACACACACACACACTAAATCTAACTGCTATTAACTATTCTAAATGCTATGAACTAAATGGATTATCTAATAAGTACACAGGCCTACTCCTATAAACACTAAAACTAAATCACTAACGCTATCTCTATCACTAAACTAACTCGTACAACTGTCTATTATCTATCTATCTATCTATCTATCTATCTATCTGGGATGGGGGAGAATCACAAACAACACAAGGTTTCAGTTTAAGCTTTAAGTTTCTTTTCAGTACAAAACTGAAATGAAACTTAAAGCAATCTAATAATCCTACTCTAAATGAAAAAACAGGGGAAGGGAATCTGGGATGGGATATATGGGAGAGAGAAAGGATTCAATGGAGGGGGGAGGGAGGAAGGAAGATTGGACACAGGGAACAAAGGGTGGGGTAAAAACAAAAAATAACCACTAAATCTATCTAAGCTAAACTAAATAAATGAATGAGAATATGAGGGTAGATGGGTTGGATGGGTGAAATGGGAGGAGGATTGCAATGGATTAGGGAGCTGGGAAATGCTGGGAGAGGGAACCTTCTGAAACACCTGCTATTCAGCAACAGTGACTAGCTCAGAAGGTGTTGGGAAGGGGGAGGCAGATAGTTTCGTTTCTTGCAAGCCTCTCCACCCCTGATGCCTGGAAGTCTGCTCCTCAGCTGACTACCCCTCCCTGTCACATTTGACCTTCCAGTGACCCTTTTTTTGGCACCCGAACTCACCCAAACGCGAACAGTTCGATCAGTTCGGCGTTCGGAAGTTCGTTCGGTTCGGTCAATTAGTGTTCGGATTCGGGTTCAGGTTCGGTCATCCGAACAGGCCAAGTTCAGGCCGAATTCCGATCTTCCGAACCATGTTCGCCCATCCCTACCTCTTTTCCAGAGACCAACTGTCATTCACACTTGGATTCTACCACGTGTCTAGTCACCGTGTGGGGGAGAAATGTTCTATTCTACAGACTATTGAGCCGATTCTAAACCCCGTGTGCATGCACACACACACACACACACCACAGGTTTAGGATCAGCCCCATCACCTATAACATATATCACTATACCACCTTTGCTTAAAAATTTACCATTGGTACATTATGCAGACTATTCAGATAAAATGTATCATTATATAAACTAAACATACAAACTTACCATTGCTACACAGGCTGTCCCCCCCCAGATCTTGCCCAACCAAAATTAAATTCTGCCAGTGCTCCTGAATGCTACTCAAGCATCCTAACACAACTATTGAATTTAACTTACTTGGCTGTATGCAAAGTCCTCCTTTAGTTACTGAATTATAAAGAACTGCTTGCTGTTGCTTCTGTAACTCAAGTGGCAGAACACTGAAAAGGAAATCTGAAGGTCAGAAATCAGGAATGGCTCATACAAGGGCATGCTATGTATGTGATTGTCTTCATGTTTTAAAGGTGTTTTTTAAACTCTTTTTCTCCTTTAAAAAAAAAAAGAAAATAAAGGGGGAGGGGGTGAGACCAAGACTGAGAATTCAGTGAGTGAGTGTTTGGGTTTAAGAGAACAGAGCTGTCTCCCTTCAGTTTGGACAGTTGTTACTCCACCAGCTATTGTCCTATCTTGATCATTAAGAATCATTTCAGGTCTGTTTAGATTTGCTGTGTGCAGCGCAAGCCACTCCTGATTAGTCAGTGCATGTGAACTCGAAGCATCTAAATGAAGCTGGAGAACATTTAAATACAAGTGTGGTTATAAAATGATGTCCAAAGCCCATTCCTCTCTCAAAATCACCTTCCTCCGAGTAATGCATCATCATCACACGTCATTGCTCTGATGAAATTAATTTGAGAAGCCACCTGTGTGACAGAGCTAATGATATATTAGTGTGATTCATCATTAGTGATTATCTTCAAGCCGATGATCTATTAGAGCATTTCTCCAAGAATGGTGCCATCCGGGAAAGAATGAAACTCTGCCATTAAATAATGACACAGAAGCCGATGCTTAGACCATAGCGTGTTCCACAGAGCAGCAGGAAGGGAGGCTGATGCCTATATTAAAGTCTGGAACTTTTGCCTTTTGGCATACAAGTGGCAGCATTGCAACTTTGTCAATCAGCTTTCATTGACCTGGTACAAGATTTGCTTTGCCTACTTCCTCACCCTGTAGAATTTGGCAACCTTCTTTATACCAAGCCCTCACTACGTACAAGGCCAGGAATGCAAGAACAGGAAAATATTCAGCACCAAATAACAAAATGTATAATAAAAGACAATAGAAGGAAAGAAACTTGCTAATCTGTTTCCTATATATTTGGTTATATATAGGAAATGTTAACATTCCTAATATAAGGCTATATTTTTTCCCCCAGAGTCATCATACATTTTACAATTTTCTGTTAAATTTACCCAGTTTTATGTGATATGTTTTTCTCCATGAAAATCTCCATCCCTGAAATCAATGTATACATATAAGACAACTGCAGTAGTGCTAGCACCAGCCTTGGCCTGGCACAGATGGCATCAAGAAAATCTGGATCCCACAAGTCTGGACATTTCAAAACACAGACCACCACCACTACGTTTCGCTGCTGGGAAATTTAGGGGAATCTAGAATTCTAAAGTGTCCCAGTTCTTGGGTTTGTATTGTATTTGTATGTCTAATTGTGTAATATCTATGTTTAGGTTTCAGATGCCTTTTTTTTTTTTTACCATGGGGAAAAAATACTTCCCTAGCAGTAAATGAAACAGTGGAATCCTCTTCCTTTGCAGGATGGGAACAACATGGGGGCTGGCCGTTGCTCCCCACATGGCAACATTCAGATGCAGCTGGGGAAATCGCTGAGCCTGGAGACACTTGGGGCAGCACTGAGGCTAGAGATAACACAAGGCTGGAGATGGCAGGGGACAGCTTCCTGGACCCTGCCTCCCTGCTATCTCAACATTGGGGCTAAGGGGATACTAGGACTGGGGACAGCCCTGCGTGCAACACTGGGGATGGAGACAGCACAGAGCCAGGAGGCATCTTAGTGCTCCCTCCCCCTCTGGTGTCCCTCTATGGACAAAGCGGGGGGATGTGTCAACAATGGTACTACAGAGAATCTTGCCCAACTCTGGGGCTATAGTAAGGAGAAGAAGGAAGCTTGTTGCCCCCTGCTAGCACATTGGAGCTGGGGATGAGGTTGGGGCAATAAGTCTGGGCCTGGAGACAATAGAGAGGAAGGTACCAGCTTGCTGTCCCTACCTCAGTGCTGTCCCCACATGTCCATACTGGAGCTCGGAATCACACTAGAGCAATAGCAACAAGAGCATGGCCAATACTAGACCAACATTCCTGTACAAATAGGTGCCACCACCGCACAGGCAGCTGTATCTACCATCAATGAGAGTGCCAGAGGAGTGAAGAAGCAGGAGGTGCCCCCAACCCAGTTATATCATAAAACTGATTCACTAACAGTGTGCTGTAGGGGAACACATTTCTGTAGAAACAAATACTCCCAGCCTAACCCAGCCCCAGTGTTGACCCCAACCTGAAGAGGATAGGGGCTGAAAGAGAAAGGCAAAGTTTGTCTGCACAGAGCCTAAGCTATAATTTATTTATTTATTATTTATTTTATTTGATTTATTTCTATTTCTATGCCACCCTTCCCACAAAGACTCAGGGCAACTTACAATAATAGAAACAGAATAAATCCATTACAATAAACAAAAGACAACAACAGCATAACCGGTTCACCCCTACACCTCCCACCCATCCCATCCTACCCCTACCTACCAAATACCTAGAAACCCATCCACCAATCCCCCATCCTCTCCCTAATCCCAGCCCATCCTCCCCCTTAATTACACCTCCTGCCCCCTTTCAGTCCTCGCTGCCAAAAGCCCGATGGAACAAAATGGTCTTACATTACCTCTGAAAGGCCACCAGGCTTCAACAAAGGTGGAACACCTGGGGAAGAACATTCCGTAGGAAGAGGTGCTATGACCGAGAATGCCCTCCTCAAAGTTCTGTCCTTGGGAGAGCTGCCACTCACTACCACCTGGGCTGGGGCTTGCATTCCCACCCCAACCCTCTCCAGGACTTAAAAGAGAGCTGCCCCACCTACAGGCAGTAGCCTGCAGTGACAGCCGAATGCCAACACCAAAGGCGGCGACCATTTGCTGGTCAGTCACAGGCCATTGGTGGTTGTGGTAGGTTGCTATTTTTAGGTTGTAGGGAACATTTTTGTGGCCCTGGGTTGTAATGCAGCATTTATTGGGGGTGAATTAGCCATTGGATGTTTATTATTGGGCAAGCTTGGTGGGGCCCTGAGGACATATGGGGCAGTGTCCCCCAACACCCCACAAGAAAAAAACTGCTTTTAAGGCTCCAATGAGCCCAGTCCATCCTGATCTGCCACAGCACAGACCCAGCACTGCGATCAGAGGTGCTGCTGGGGACTGGCGCTGCATGGCTCTTCTGTTCCCTGAACTTCTGGGCGTGGAGGGGGCTGAGCTGGGGAACTGTGCATGTGCGAGCTTGTTTGATGGCTCTGCATATTGGCACGGTGGAGCTGGAGCATGGAGGTCATTCTGGAGTAGCTGGGGGGGGGGCTGGGACTGAAGGCGGGGAGGGAGGAGTAGCCTAGCTGGCAGTCACAATGGGCATTTTTACACACATGTTAAACTTCCGGATGTTTCAATCTTCTGGGTTTACAAGCCCACAATAAGTTCCTGATGCATTTTTCACACACACACTGCCCTGAGATAGTTTCTGGATGCATTCTTCACACCAACACTGCCCTGAGGCAGCCTAAAGTACCCATAGCTGTAAATGTGACAGGCTGCCATGGAAACCAAGTGACCACAGCTGCCTGGAGCAAAGCCGTTTACCAGAAGAACCTTTTACACACATAGGTTCTGGGAGAAGTTTCACGCAGCAGTTCAAAGGCTGCATTCCCACCTGCGGCGGCAGTGGGAGGGACGAGGGAAGACACGGCAGCGTGGAGGAGTCAGCCGACAGGAAAAGAGCCCATGCAAACTGGGATCTGCCGCAGCTTCTCTCGCACATGTCAGGGCGCAAAATCCTGCCCTGACATGCGTGAGAGATGCCGCAGAAGATCCCCGTTCACATCGGTTCTTTTCCCGTCGGCCGGTTCCTCTGCACTGCCGTGTCTTTCCTCGTCCCTCCCGCTGCTGCCACTGCGACCGCAGGTGGGAACGCTGCCAATGATCCAGATGTTTAAGAGCTGGGTGAGTGATTTAGACACACAGAAAGTTCAGGATGTAACAGCAAGCATCCAAGGATGTCTTTAGACGTAACATTGTTCAGTGTTCTGTAACATAGTGTCCTACCATTGCGGCTGTAGTGGAATGTCAAAGCGGTAGCTGTTTCTGCAAATAGTGGTACAGCGTGGCAGAGGCTTTCATTCTGCTAGTTTCATTCTGCTACTTCTGCAGTTCTGCTAATTTCATTCTGCTACTTCCACAGGCTTCACAAAATAGCAGAAACATGACATTTTCGCTACTTCCACCATTCCATCAGTGTCACAAATAGCGGAACAGTGTTTTTCTGACAGTTTCCGCAATTTTTCCACAATTCCACAATTTTCAGAATGCCGGTGGAATTAGCGGAATGTCCGCAGAAAAGCCACAGTGTGGCGTGGGCAATTCCAAAATGGCGGAATGGAATCACGGTGCGGTAACAGCTGCTGCCGCATCAGTCCTACCTACCATTACAGTGTTTAGTCATTGTTTAGCGTTGACAGTCTGTCTAAACACTGTAACAGTAGGACACTGTGTGACAGAACACTGAACAGCGTTATGTCTAAAGACACCCCAGGAGAAATGTGTGTGTAAAAACACCCAGTCTCAGCTTACTGGCAGGGCTGGGAACTGCAGCCTATGGATGGACACCCTAAAGGGACAATTACAAAAGAACTCAGTTTGGGTGGCTGGGATCTCTGTCCAAGCATGGGCAGTAGGGAAAGCACTTTTAAGAAATCGTTGCTGGGGACATAGTTTCATTGATTTTTTTAACGTTTCAATTTAAAATGATATATGGGTGGTATCCATGGCACGCTGGAGGCAGGACTCAGGAGAGTGGTATGTATGGTATACACATGATTGGTTCGGGAACTGCACTGTAACTGCAGGGGGAGGGGGCAGGCAGAGAGTGCGTGTGTGACTTTGTGGAGTGCCTTGCTGAGCAAGCCAGTTCACATGCTGTTTTAATGTGACTGGGTGGGGCTGCTGCACATGATTCTCATTCCTGGCTGGCACAATATAATCTTCATGAGTGAGTCAGTCTAGTGGTGGTCACGCTGTTGTCTGACTCTCACTGTGTGTGACTGATATTTCATTAAATATTCTAATATTTAAATTAATTATTAATTTCTGTCTCCCTCAACGCCCCAGGACTTGGGGACTCTGTGGAGTCCTTTTTTCAATCCAGAAGACTATTAGTGTGTTCCCTGCCACCAGGGGTGAGTACATTGGGGTCTGGGCTTTTTTGCTTTTTTGTGTGGGACAAGGGAGGAGGGGGACTTGGGAGGAGGGGAGGTCATGGAATGGGATTTTCCTCTAGGGTTGTGGGAGTGAGATAACTGGGGGGTGATGAGTCAGAGCGAAGACATAGGGAATTATGTCTGGAGGCCAGGGCTGTGGGTGGGAGCAGAGTGGAGGACTGCAAGGAATGAGACTGGGAGATACACACTGGGGAATGGGGCTGGAGCCTGCGGGGTGGGGGCCTCAGAACTGGGAGACACTGGGAATGGGTCTGTGGGTGGGAAGGACTAGGACTTGGAGATAATGTCCCACTGGGGAATGTGTTATGGAGTGTATTTGTGTGTATTTGGCAATTTTGGTTTGTTTGGTTGCTGCCTTGCCTGAATTTAAGTTGGTTAATAAATGGTTTATACTTTATGTGTGGCTAGCTCCCTGGCTTTCCCCTCTCCCCTGGGCATGCCATGCAATGCACTGCAGCCAGGGGCAATTTTGTGGACCCAGTTGGAACTTTGAAGTTTTGCTAGCTACCTCCTCTTCTTTAAAATGGTTCCCTGGTCCTTGATGTTTTTCACCCCACCTAGAGACCCTAGTTTTCTGGTTGTTTTTTTGGAGGGTGGGGTGGGGTTTGTGAGTGGGTGAGGGGTGGCTTAGATGGAAGGGTTTCCTTGCTTGAATTTTTACCTGATGTTGTGGCAGTCTTTTCTGCAAGAAGGCCATGCCACATGTTGGTTTACTAATGGCTAGTTTTTGCATGAACGCTCACTGTCTGGTTGCAACAGTGCAGCTTACATTGCAACAGAACTGTCTTTGTTTTGGGGAACAAGTGGAACTCCACGCTTCTGCTTTGGTGGTGTGCTAAGGACTTCACATAATATTGTAGGCTTAAGATCTGATTTGTTTGCTTACTCTGTGTTTGCATGATGCATTGCTGCTTTCCTTCTCCCCTCCCAAGAATGAGTAGAGAGGCCATTTTGTAAAATTGTGGGTCCTGGTTGTGGCTACTCTTGTTTAAAATGGTCCCTTTGCGGTTTCACTATTGCCCCCTGCTGGAAAGTAGTTTCTTGCCTCTCTGCTTGTAACTGTGCTTTTGAGCATCTTGCCTGGGGTTTTGTGGAGAAACAGAAATGCATTGTTTAAATTTGGTGTATTCAGCCCCGGGCCCAGGCAGGATGGAAAAGATACCCCCTGATCTCATCTTGCTGCATGTTTAGACTGCTGTTTTGGTGGGGCTGGTTTGATTGAAATATAGGTCTGCAACTGCCCACATTTTAAAAAAAGTCTTATTTGTTTGGACAGGCATTTGACTGCCAGAGATACAGAGTAGATACTAGGGATGCTGGTCTCGATGGGCCTGGTTAGGTGGCAATGCAGCCCTGAAACTGGCCAAACTTTTTTTAAAA
>QEPC01015241.1:0-21610 GCA_003113815.1 Sphenodon punctatus
ATTAGGGTGGGAAGTGCTCTCTCCCCCTGTGGGCAGGGGTGGGGGTGAGGGGAAGGGTACTGATGAAGGGAATAGTTTATGTCACCTGGTAAGAGCAAGTGAATTTGGGGGGTTGGGTTTGGGGAATCTCCCTCGCAAGCCGTATGGAGCAGCTGGGGGGGGCGGGAGGAGTGTCCGGGAGGGGAAAGGGGTCCCGCTGCCACAGGGGTTGTGATGGGGTAGGGGAGGTAGGGTCCCTACGGGGGAGGATTTCGATCTCTGAGGCAGGAGAGATATTTGGTGTCAATTCCCCTCATGACCCCCTGGGTAGATGGTGAGGTGGTGCGAGATCAAAGTGCCTCTGGCCTGTAGCTGCTGCTGTTGAATACAAGGTGGTTTGTTATAAATCAACAACTATCTGATAATTAATACTGGATTTGGCAGCCGACCTTGTATGTATTGTGGAGAACTGGCTGGACACAGTCGGAGCCTATTTTAGCTGAATTTGTTCCGGCCAGGTAATCCGTGCTGCACCAGCCATGGTTGGAGGGACAGGAGCACGGTGTAGCCATTATTTTTAGGGAGACATGGTCTGTTAGGAGGTATCCAGTGCAGACGTTGTCAGGTGTTGAGGGCCTCCACGTTGTGATTGATTTGGTAGGAAGCAATTTAGGGGTGCTGCTTGTATACCGTGCACCTACCTGTATGGCTCCATCCCTACATGCTCTGGCGGAGTTGGTGTCAGGTGTGGTTTTGCAGTCCCCAAAGACATTAGTCTTGTGGGACTTCAACATCCATTCTGACGCCACTCTCAGAGGAGCGGAGAGTGAGTTCATGGCCATCATGGACTTGTTGGTGCGACACATGATCTTCTGCACTGGCCTTGAGGCAGGGGATCCATTAGTGGGGGAGGTGTCGACAGTCCCCTGGTCATGGACGTATCATTACCGCACATGTCTGCCTCTGGAGGGGTGTGGAACCAGTTTGGTTGTTTCACCCCCGGAGACTGATGGAACCAGACAGGTTCCAAACTGCTCTGGGGGATCTACCCTCTGATCTTGATGACCAGACACTCGATGGCCTTGTCGAATAGTGGAACATCTTGTTGAATGAGGCCATTGATCAGATGGCTCCCAAGCATCCACTCCCTTGGCTTCAGCACCACAGGGTTATTTGGTTTACTGAGGCGCTCTGATTTCTGAAGCAAGAAGGGTGGCGGTTGGAGCGACGGTGGCGATGATCTTGTGCTGAAGCCGACTGGTTGTGTGATAGGGCTAGTTTGCAAGCCTATGCAGTGGCTGTACAGGCAGCAAAGAAGGATTTCTTTGCTGCCCTCATTGCATCAGTGAAGTCTCATCCAGTGAAGCTTTTCAAGGTGGTGAGGGAGTTGGTCAGTCTGGCCTCCCTCTGTCTGGACCTGAAATTTGCCAGTGCCCGCTGTGACGTGCTTGTTGATTACTTCACTGATAAAATTGCTCAGATTCACCACAATTTCAACGCTGCACTTATTTTAATGGGAGAGTCAGAGGTTGTGCAAACTCCGCCTTTTCCAATTATGGGATCAATCCCCCACCAGTTATCAATCTGTCTCTAACCTTCCCTTTTTAGGGAAGGTTATTGAGGGGTTAGTGACTCGGCAGCTTCAGGGGCATCTGGATCAACTCAATTTCCTAGATCCCTCACAGTCCGGCTTTTGTCTGGGCTATGGCACTGAGACTGTGCTTGTGGCCTTGGTCAATGGCCTTCGCCGGGAGTTAGATCAGGCCATTCGACCTTATTGATCCTGTTAGAACTATTGGCTGCTTTTGATACTGTTGACCACGAGTTGTTGGTGACTCATCTGTGGGATTGAACGGGGGTGGGAGGGACTGTTCTTGAATGGTTCTGTTAGTTCCTTACTGGAAGAACTCAGTGAGTGGTGGTTGGGGACCATTTTTCATTTCCTCAGGACCTCTAATGTGGAGTCCCTCAGGGTTCTATTCTCTTCCCCTCTCCTGTTCAATGTCTATATGCAGCCGTTGGGCGAGGTCGTACGGAGCACTGGAGTTCGGTGTCATCAATATGCTCATGACACCCAATTCTAAATCTCTCTTTTTAATTGGACCCAGGCCCCACAGTTTCAGTGCTTACACAATGTCTGGAAGCTTTGGGAGACAGGATGAGGGTGAGTTGACTGAGGATGAATCGCGACAAGATGGAGGTGATGCTAGTGGGGAAGGAAAGGATCCCTGTCGCTGGGCTTGCTGCTTCACCACCTCGGGGTCTCCCCACCTGCTGCCACCGGCAACAGTCCCTTCAGCCACCCCTGATGTTAAGGGGGGTGACCCGGAAGTGGGTTCCTCCAGGCCCCACCCCCACAAGGGTGGGGGGGAAGAGAGAGTAGTCCCATCACCCCACGCTGGCCAAGGAGCAATCCCCCCCCCTCAATACCATGTCCCGCTTGTCCAGCTAGTTGACATCACCGGGAAGAGGGAAGGGAAGGATCTCTGCCGCTGGGCTTGCTGCTTCACCACCTTGGGGGCTCCTCACCTGCTGCCACCACCAACAGTCATTTCGGCCGCCCCTGATGTTAAGGGGGGCGACCCGGAAGTGGGCTCCTCCAAGCCCCATCTCCACAAGGGTGGGGGGGAGGAGAGAGTAGTCCCATCACCGTGCAGTCCAAACAGCAATCCACCCCCCCCCATACCATGTCCCTGCTTGTCCCGCTAGTTGACATCACTGGGTATATATTTGTTTGGTTTTTATATATTTTTAATTATGGGGAGGTTATGATCACTTTTATCCCTGTTTTGCCTCTCTTTCTGCAGAGTTCTGTGATAGATTTTTAAACATGTGTTTTTATTTTTGTAGGCCACCCTCCTGCCCAGCCTTTGGCAGGAGGAGCGGGGTAATACGTGTTTTAAAATAAAATAAATTCTGGGTGTCAGTTGTGTGTTTGTAATATCTTCCTGCCTCACAGGAGATGAAATCCCCACCAATAACCAACTGTACAATGAGAACATTGCCTTGATATCCCCCTGTCAGTACATCTTAAAGAGTATGAGTGCTTCTTTGGGCCTGGACCAGAGCTGAACTCGCACGTCTCTTCTGGACCTGCAGATCTGGGCCCAGTTAAGACCCCAGTGGTGTAGGTGGCCAGATTGGAAACATGAGTGGAGGAGGAACCAGGCCCACAGCTGGGTTCAAGAGCCACACAGCGGTTCAGAGCAGGCCGAACCGAAAACGTCTGTTTTTCAACCACTGTGGCCAAGAATGGGGAGTAACCAAGGCAGCCAGTCATGGCTAGCAATCATGACAGGGGGTGGGGTACCAGCTGCAGTGTGGGGGGAGGGAGGAGACAGCCAACCTCACGTTAATGCCCAGTCAGGTCGACCATGGGAATGTGTATTCCATTCCCCGACCTGACCCAACCAGGGTTCCCCTCTTATCCCCCCGTTCCCTCAGATGTGCAGCCACCTCAGCAGCTGCACGTTTGTTTTTACCCATTATTATTTCTCAAGGGGTTACTGCAGAAATTTTTCCTGTTTTTTGCAGCACCAATGCCACAACAGCTGGCACAATCACCTGGGCGTTCCCAGAACAACAGAGATTGCTACAGGGCTTTTTACTCTTTGCAATGTATGAAGCAAGACCCTTTCTTTCACACTTTAGAGGCCCCCTGCACAACCTCTCAAAGGGCACAATACTGAAGTTGCTGGAATAACAAACTAATAATGCTATTCAGCATTCATAATTTACACAAGTTAAGTTTACACCATCAAAAATCAACTGTTTAAAGAAAGAGGTTAGTGCCTTGCCTCCAATCAAGGCTGTATCGTGACTTCTCAGACACAGTTATTTTATCTCTAGTTCAAGAGAAATATGTGAAATATGTGCACACACGCACAATCACATGAACTCATACAGAAAGAACATGGACAAGAGCACGGATTCTACTAATGGCACTCACTTCTCACAAAGTGACCACTCTGTTTCTGACCTTTCTGTCCTTGTCTTAAGAGGAAACCCATACACACCTTTAAAAGGAGAGCCTGGGAACAAACATTCATAGCTCTACTAGGTACAAAGAACAACAGACTCAATTTAGATATGAGTTTCACAAGCCATTACAGAAATTTGTAAGTCTAATGACGGTCTACAGCTACAGGAAGCTTTAAGTTTACTTACTATCAGCAGCTCTTACTCTTCCCATTTTGGTGTATTCCACCCTTTTGAATTGCAGACCTCCTACGTGGGGCTCGTACTAATCTCCTCCTCCCCATCCCTCCCCAATCACTGCATAGGCACTCGGCTCTACCTCTCGTTTTCAGCAGACTCAGGCCCCGCAGTCTCGTTGCTTACCTGAAGTCTGACAGCTGTGGGGGACTGGATGAGGGCAAGCTGCCTGAAGCTGAATCCCAACAAGATGGAGGTGATGCTGGTGAGGAGGGCCGAGGGAGTGGCGGCTCCCATCGTTGATGGGGTGTACCCTGTCCTGGTTCCTCAAGTTCATTGTCTGGGGGTGCTCCTCGATTCGCAGCTCCACCTGGATGTCCAGGTGGCTACTGTGGTGAGGAGTGCATTTGCCAAATCACATCTGGTGCAACGGTTACGGCCTTATGTCTCAGACTGCAACCTTGCCACCATCATCCATGCCTTCATCACCTCGAGGCTTGATTACTGTAACGCACTCTACGTGGGGCTATCCAAAGTGACAGTCAGGAGGCTGCAACTGATGCAGAACGCGGCGGCCCATCTCCTGACAGAAACAGGCCACCAAAAGCACATAACACCAGTGCTCTGTTCGCTGCACTGGTTGTTGGTTGCCTACCAGGCCCAATTCAAGGTGTTTGTGTTGACCTTTAAAGCCCTACATGGCCTGGGCCCCACCTAGCTGCAGGACCGCCTCACACCCCAGGTTCTGGAACAGCCATTGAGGTCGGCCTGGTGCACCCTTTTGGAAGTCCCCTGTGTTTGGCAGGGGGCCACACTGGAAAGGGTGTTCTCAGTCACCACACCTCAGTTGTGGAACTTCCTCCCGGCAGAGGTTCGTTTGCCCCAGGGCCTTCCCTCCTTCAGGTATCAGTATAAGACTTGGCTGTTCCGCCAGATATTTGGTGAGATAGACAGTATGGGGAGGGATAGAATAGGGTTGGGGGGGGAGGGCTGATGGTTTTATTGTTTGTTTTAAGTTATATGTATTTTTATGCTTTTATATTGTAAAAGGCAGGAGGGGGCGGGATAAGAAATCTTTTATAATAAATAATAATAATCATTAATTAATAATATACCTCATTGCTTTGCTCAGTCTCCAGTTCTAATTCCTGACTTGCTTGATGAAGGACCCTGTGAAGTCTGAAAGCTTGCATATCTCCATCAACTGGAGTTAGTCCAATAAAAGATATCACTGTACTACTTTGTGTCCATTGACTTAAACCGACTCTTTTCAGAGCTAAGAGCAGACCTATTTGAAGGGTATTATCAATTTAAATAGCTACTAGTGAAGACAGGGCTGAGTCTGTCATTCTTTGTGTGATGTGTCTTCTTTTTCTTAATTTGGGTCAGTTCTACTCAGATGGTCATTTGTATGGTGAGAATTGGGTCTGCACCGGCTATGGAAGTGCTGTTGATGAGCTGTGTGCCACTAGGCAGAACAATGACGTAGGGTGCTTTCCAACGGTACATGGGAGGGGCAGGAACTTGCACAATCGCGACCTCCGCTCTGTAATTGTGGGGATTAGCTCCTGCAAGACCGTACTAATCCGCCTTTATCATACGAGAACACGCATCCTTGTAAAGGCTACATTTGGGGACCCGGCAATGTGTGAGTGTTCTCATGTGATAAAAGGGGATTTAGTGCATTGTCATAGGTGCTGGTCCCCACAATTACAGAGTCATGGTCACAATTGTGCATGTTTTCACTCCTCCCATGGAAGGTCAGAAAGCAGCTTTAGTTTAGGACTGTTTGCTACTTTGTTTAGTATTCTCCATTTGGACTACACAATTTATCTTACATAGGGCACAGTAATAGAGCACTTAGAAAGCAAAGTGGTTAGAAAATGTTACGCTAAATAGTTACAATCCGAAAAATCCAGTTTATAATAGCACTTGCCAGGGTTTTCGTCATCATTACTTTTAGCTCAGCACATGTGCACACAGCACATCTGAACACTCTCTCACCAGATAAGACTGATGGGGGAAAGTAACATCATAAAATACTAAAACCTCCATAGAAATGCTTTTGATTTCTCTCTCTGAGACATAGGATACCTGTGGGGGTAAATTATTCACTCTCTCTCTCTATCACACACACTTCTTCACACACTTATACCTACACAAACCAAAGGTTCTTACCTCAGGAGGAACCTGTGGGGGAAGGCATCTGAGAAACCCCCATTCCAAGAAGATCTAATATCCTGGATGGGATCTGGCATTCTAAATTATACTTCACACATTTTCATTACCCATTCTTAATTCAGGAAAAGGAAACCTCACCAGGAAAGGGTTTAACTGCTGACATTACTTGCACACAGCAACCATTGATTTAAAGTGTCAGGTACTGCTGGTGCAATAATGTATTAATAGTTTTAATAATTCATAATTAACATGGGAGAGAGGTTGACGTATATAAAGGCATAGGTTCCATTAGATCCACTTAAATTTTTTGTGTTGCTTTGTGATCATTTACAATATAAAGTCCTCAGACTCAATTTTATCCTAGACTCCTTTCTCATGATTTCCCTTGGATTTTATTTCTTTTAATCATTGGCAAGGTGAGGGGGTAAGCTGCCACACCTGTAGTCTTACAGATACTTGTACCATTTCTCATGAGACCCTGTTCAACAAAAAAAAACACCAAATAAATAATTTAATTAAATAAATAAACAAGATACCTAGCACATTCAGATAGGAGCTAAATGAAACTAGATGTGCCTACAAAAGCTACAATGAAGTATAATGCAAAGAAACCAAGCTTGGTATTCTCCTTTAGTATGTGTAAAGAAGAAAGCAAATCCCACAATAGTTTAATCTATTTTGTAAGGCAGATGGCTTATTATCAATCTTTTCATCTAAATTCTTGCATTGCCCCAACTCTTTTCAGTACACTTTAATAAAATAATCCTCACAATATATATTGTCCTATTCCTTATAAGACATTCCTAATATAATAGAGGTACTCACAGCATTCTCGAACAGCAAGTTTGATTCCTTCTTTGACTAACAGGTGCAGGCAGTTCCTTATATATAGGATTTTCAGTACTAATTATGGAGCTACAATTCATTCTCCTGACATTTCTCCCACATTAACAACCTTCCTTTGTTCAGATATCCTGACTCCTCAGCAATCAGAGATGACACAATGATGATCATATATCAGGATAATTTTTGTATTAAAGTAACTATTGACTCATTTTTGTTAGTTTTTCTAGTTTTGTTGTTGCTGTTGTTTTGTTTTTTAAAACATAGTTTTTAAGACCATATCTTCACTTTTTGGTATCTGGCTCATGATTTTGGATGCTTGTGGTTGGCAAAGTTGCTCTGCAAATTTTGTGTTATTACAGTAGAAAATACATCTATGGCCACTTTTACACCGACGCCACCCACCCACGAACACCCAGAAATACCCATCGGATGGGTGGGAGAGCATCCACGAGTGGGTGGGTGTGCGTGCCAGACCCACCCGCCAACATCCACAGAGCAGCTGGGAGGGAGCCAGCACCCTCCATGGGTGGAGATGGGTGTTCAACACCCGAGCATCCGTGTAAAAAAGAAAACACCCACACCCTAGCAGACAGGACGGGCGGAACCGCAGTGTGCTGGCACGAAGGGTCATGTATGTGCCCCCACGCAGACACGCCCACCGGGGGGATGCCGGACATCCGGCCGAGCACCTGTAAAGGAGGGCGGAACCATGACACGTGTGCGGGCTCCCACAATGGTCGAGAGGAAAGCACTCAACAAGACCAAGGGAGCCGATGCTGCCCCACATGTGGGAAGGTGCCAGGTGAGTACAGGGACCCAGGAGCACCCAGGGGGGGCCAAGCCAGGTAGTGCAGGGGGGCTCCAGGCGGTACAGGGGGGGCGTGGCCAGGCGGTATGGGGGAGGGCAGCCAGGAGGCACGGGGGGAATGAGCCAAGGCTAGCTACACGCCTCCCAGCACAGGGCTGAGGGTACACAGCGGCTGCGGCACTGACCGAGCACCCCCAGCCCAGCACATCCACAGGGCATGGCCAGAAGAGCAGCAGCAACAGCGAGGTGAGAGCGAGGGAAACCCTGCCCCCAACCCAGGATGGGAAGGCGGCACCCCAGCCTCGGCAGCATGTCCAAGGGAACACAGGGCAGGCTGTAGCTGCATAACCCATGTCCCCTTCCCCCCAGGACAGCACCCAGACAATGGAGCACCGCACAACCAGGGTGATGGCCGAGGAGGGCCCCCCCAGACAACCAGGTGAGCAGAAGGGCACCCCAGGGGGGAGAGGGGAGGAGAGGCCCCATGGGGGTGCAGAGGGGGGCAGCAGGACCGTGAGTAACTCCAATGCAATATCCCCAACAGGAGACAACCATCTCCACAGTTACCACAGCCACTGGCCGGGTCCCATGCCACCAAGCTGGAGGGCACCCCACATGCGGGTCCCAAAAGGAGGAGCCCTGGTCCAGGCAGGAGATCAGGGACTTCATACACATGTGGGGGTCCAAAAGGGTCCAGCACAACCTGGTGTGCAGCTACAAGACCAGACAGGTCTATGAAGCCGTCACCCAGGAGATGCAGCGGCAAGGGTACAATAGGGATGTCACCCAGTGCATGCAGCAGGCAAAGGACTTGAGGTCCGGATATAAACATATCAAGGACAACAATCTCAAGTCCGGCCGTGCCATGCACACGGCCGAGTTCCAGGAGGAGCTAGACAAGTTCCTCTGCGTGGAAGGGGACATCATGGCCTCCCGCACACACAGCAGCACCTTCACCAGGGGCAGATGGAGGGCCAACACACAATCCCCCCAATGGACCCCACAGAGGAGGGGGGGATGCTGCCCTCGGTGAGACCAGCCAGGAAGCAGGAGGGAAGAGCCCCATCTCATAGGGGGAGGAGGCACCCCGGGGATCCAACCACAGTACCACCACTCTCCGCATGTGCCCACAAAACCCACAGGCTGCCCGGTCCAGCCATGGGGAAGGGGGTGCACACAGAGCAAGCGGAGACCCAGGATGGCCCCCAGGAGGCAGAGGAACAGGATGCAGGTACGAGTCGCAGAAACCTGGGCCTGGGTGCCAGTAAACACTAATGGCTCCCCTTTCCCATTGCAGCCCAAGGTATCCTGGAGGTACATGAGGTGGAGGTCATGGAGGAGGAGGTGGACAATACGGTGCTGGCAGTGCCCCTGCTACCTGGTGAGGCGCATTTCCAGGGCAGGGCACACCATCCAGGGGCCACAGGGGAGCATGGTGCGGAGGTGGGTGGAGGCACAGGGTGGGGAGGGAGGCCCCCAGGGCCACGCGCCCCCACCTGCCCATTCCCTACAGGGGTCAGGGTGGAGGGGGTAGGTGGGAGGGGCGGTTGGCCCCACAGCAGCTCACACATAACACAGGACAGACATGGGCCTCACTGACAGGGAGCTGCAGCTGGAGGGTGAACCCACAAGAGGGCAGGGCAGGGAGGTCCCACAAGGGAGGGAACAGGTGGAGCAGCCACAATATGGAGACCAACCCCAGTGACACCCTGGGACCAGTGGTATGGGGCACTGTTGCACACCAGCCAGCCATACTAACATGGGATGCAACCTTTCATTCACAGAACAGCGACCCGCTCATGTGCGGGGTGCAGCTGCTGGCAGCGTGGAGAGGAACCGGGAGATGCGGGCCAGGAACCGGTGGTGGAGGGAGGACCTTGGCAGGGAGCTGGTGGATGAATCAAGATGGTTAGCCGAGGTGCACTCCCAGAAGCTCGCACTCACTAGGGAGCTCATCAGGGGGGAGGGGTGCCCGTTCCTGCACCGAGCACCTCTGGGACAGGCGCCAGACTGCCTCCCTCCAACATGAGCAGCGGCGCACCTGTGACAGGCTGGAGGGTCAGGCCGCAAGGCTAATGGACCTCATGGGGGAGGCGATGGAGGCCTTGCGGTGGGACCGCCAGCATGACAGGGCCCGCCATGCCACAGATGGAGTGTTGGCAGCCAACCAACACCACGGCGGCCACCCACCAGTGCAGGTGCCCCCCCTGCACTTCAGCCACCCATGGTTTCCCCAGTAGCATCACTTCCCAGACCTGATCCAGGGGGTCTCCCTCCCCCACATAGGGCACCACGAACCACCGGTGAGGCCACCCTTCAAGCCCGCACCCCTACCAGTCCCCCCCAGCTGCAACCCCAACCCTTCCACTGGGAAGTGATGCCCCCACCCCAGGAGAACCAACCACCTCTGGCCACTGCCCCACTCCCTCTGGTAAGGCCACAACACCTCTAGTCCCTGGGGTGTGGGGGCACAACCCCAGGGGGGGTGGACAGGGAAGAGGGGGAACAGTGACAGCCATGACCCAGGAAGGGACCCAGTGGTACAACCCACACCAAGCACACGCAATACATGAGACATGTAGAAACTGCCAATGTCCAAATCACGTGTAACTGCACAATAATGCAGTAGTAGAATGTACGTGGTCCATACCATTGTTGGGTCCTTACAAGTGCTTGGTTCAGTTGAGACTACTCCACGGCTAGTGTTCAGCTCATGCAGGGATTAGGGGCCCCCCAGGACGCACCCGGGACACCCAGTGGGCTGGGTCCTGGCATGGGAAGGAGTTAAGTGCACATGAGGAATGCTCACCCCATGCTAGTTTCTCCTCGCAGGGACCTGCAGTGGAGGCTGGTGTGGAGCAGCCCATGGAAGACAGGGAGCCTGGACTAACCATTCGGTGATCACTGCGATCAACAGCAGTGAGCGCTCACTGGCCTGCGAGCCCTGGTGGTGCGGCCAGGTGGGGGTGAGGGCGCCCCAGATGCTAACCCCCCCCCCATGCCATTGTACAGTTATCCCTTAAATAAACTTGTTGTACAGTTACCTCCATTTTGCATCCCCTGTCCTGGTACAGGTGGCCGGGGGGGGGGCTTCAGAGGGTACTTGCAGGGTGAGGGCACTGTACAGTGCCTGGGCCATCCCAGCAAGGCTGTGGCCAATTGAGGTGCCTGTAACAAGTACACACTGACCCTGCACAGGTGGGCCGGCAAGTGCTGGCTTGCCGGACAGTGAGCAGCCCTAGCAACCCATGGCTGACAGCGAGGGGAGGGGTCCTGCACCCGGGCAACCCATGGGACCCGTTCCCAGGACCCCCTAGCCCACACATGGCACAGAGGCACAGTTGCAGGTACAGGGAACTACCCAGCTTTATTGATGGGGTGCACAGATTTATGGACTGGGGTGGGGGTCGGGCATGTCCCTGTCGTCGGCCGCCTGAGCAACAATGCAGAGGGCATCCCTGTTCTCAGAGATGCTCCTCAAAGCCACATATCACCTCCTCGGGATCGCGCAGCTGGATAATCCACTCGAGGAGGAGCTCCACTATCAGGTCGCACACATCATGGTCATCCCCACCCTGAAATGCTCCCCCATGCTCCTGTAGGAATCAGGGGTGGCCAGCTGCCACACCGCCATTGCCACTCACATCCCTGATGGCAGCGGGGAAGCGTATGTTGGTCTCCCGCCTCTGTAGATGGCGGTTCAGGATCTCCCCTAAATGGGTCAGGAGGGACTGGGTCATCCAGAAGTGGTCCATCCATTCTGCATCCATCCAGGTGGCCAGCATGTTCTCCCACCAGTCGTTGGTGCGGGAACGCGTCCAGTGCCGTCGCAGGGACAGTAGGGTCACACAGCAGTCATAGACACTGAGGGACCACCGGGCCAGGACGAGCCGGGTTTGCTGGGACACTGGGGTGCCCGACATGGCATGGCGACAAACAGTTGTCCACTGTGCCCATTGCACCGTCGCCACCCTCCTGAGGGTTGCTGCCCTCTGATGCTGTGCCCCCTGGAGGCCAGAGCCTCACCCTGGCAGGAGGAGGAGGTCCATCTGCTGGAGCACCATGCGCAGCAGCATGAAGGAAGTGCCCAGGAGTTTAAGCAGCATGTCCCCAGGCTGTGGGGCCCATCCTCTGGCAGCATGGTTGTGCGGCTCCCCACTCCCGGTGACCCCCCGATGGCAAGTGCCCTGGCCTCTCAAGGCACCTCTGTGTGGCCTGTGCCCCCATCCCCCACTCCCCCTGTATCCTTGTTCCACCTCTGTGTCCTCCCAGCTCTGTGTTACCATGCTCTGTTCGCTGCTCAACCCCATGCACCTGCCTCTACACACCACGCCCAACCACCTGCATGGGGTCGTTTATGTAATGTGTAGCCCCGTGTTAGCTGACCACAGATTGGTGCTGGACAAGGGGTGTGTTGGCGTTGCCACCGAGCGTCCGGCCTGGCTGATCATCCCCCAGTTTGCGCCATCCGGCTGTCCTCTGGGGGAGATGAGACTGCGCGCACCCTGGGGTACCGCTGCATCTGCACCTGCTCGATATCCTTTCCTGCCATGGGCTGCCTTTGCATGCTGCAGCTGTGCTCAGTGGGGATACGGTGCCTAGCTCGGCTGCTTGGCCTGACCCTCTGCCCAGCTGTGGCCTCGCTCATCTGTCATCACCTGTGCTGGCTCCCATCTGTCCGGTGTGTGGTTTGTGGACTCCTGGCCCCAGAAGGCCGGCCTATCTCAGGCATGCAAGGTTGCTCATGGGTGTGGGGAGCCGCTCACCCCATGCTTGTCCCAGTCACTGCAGCCCTCCGTCTCACACCTGTTGCTTCTCCGGAGCGGGCCTCACTACTGTCATGGCTGGTCATTGTGCAGGGCCCTCAGGTGGGGATGGTGATGGGGAGGGGTGGTCACCCTGTGCAGACATGCTGTTGGGGACCCTATGACTGAGCCCCAATGTGCAGCTGTTGGTGGGTGACCCCTTGTCAGTTGCAGATGGCTTCCGGCTCTTGTCTTGGTAGTGTGGATGGGACATCAGGCTGGGGCCCCAGTATGCCGGAGGCATGCCCTGGAGCTCAGTTTCACCCTCCTGTGGCAACCGCTGTGGGGGCAGCCACCCACCATTGTTGTGCCGTGGACCGCTGAGGAGGTAACAGTCGCTTGCCAGCTGACGGTGTGTGACCCGAATTTGGCCTTGCTGTTCAGTCTGTGGGTCCCCCTGTTGCTGTCATGTACACCGGCACCCTCCTGTGTACCCGCGGCATCCCACACACACCCTCAGACGTGGGGGCCCTCTTGTGGGACTTTGGCTTGCTGTCCCCCGATGTTGGTAGACCTCTCCTTACCGGGACCCATACCACTGTGGAGCTCGCCGCTCTTCAATCGGTGAGGGACCTACCAGCTGTGTGAGATGCAGCCACCACTGCCAATTAGCTCCTTCTCCATTTCCTAGTGGATGCACATATGCACTCCTGGGGCTTCTGATGGGGCCTGTTCGCCTGGGAGGGTCTCGCGCAGGGGACTCCATCCCGGGAGCACTCACCAGACCTTCCATGAGATGTGCCGCACCGCCAACTGCTCCCTGCCACCCGTGACTGTGCATTGCCTGACCACCCCACCTCACCCCACCCCCAGTGCTGTTGCTCAGCCTCTGTGCTGTCATCTGCTTCTCTGCTGCTGGCTGCATTGTTCACCGGGCCCCATCGCCTCCTCTGGGTGACCGCGGCTCCATCCTGCTGGGGCTTCCATTGTGCCCTTGCCTGCTGACTGTGGGTGTAACTGTGTCCTGCTGTTGTGGTACTCTTGCCCGGCTGTGGGTCCACCTGCATCCCCATGCACTGCCTCTCTTTGCTTGGGATACCCCGTTACTCCCTCACTAATAAAATGCTGGTTTTGGATACTCTGTCCTGCCTTGCATCTCTGCCGGCGTTGCCACCTGGGTGCCCGCTTCCCTTGGTGCCCCCCCCTGCCCCCATATGTGTGTGGGGGGGTGCTTGGTGTGTATTGGTGGGCACTGGGTCTGTGGAGTGAGAAACAGTTGTGCAGTGTATGTTTCCCTGGTGACTTCCCCGCTGGGCGCTTACGCCTGGCCATCTGCTCATGGTGGTATTGGTGGTGGGCAGTTGGGAGGGCACCCCAGGGGCCCCCTTGTCCATTGGTGTAGCCCTGGCCCTGCCCCTCCCTTCCACACCCCTCTGCTGTTGCCCCCTGTTGGTGTCTGTATGCGGCTGTGGCGATGGATGGGTGGCAGCAACAGGGGCGCTGGGCGGCTGAGCATGAGTAGGGTGTGTGTAGGCCCCAGCCTTTGCCCCTCCGATCCCCCTTAGTGCAGGGGTGCGGGGTACTCTTCCAGGTGCTAGCTGTCAGCGTGTGGGGTGTGCCCCTGGTGCTGTTGCTGGCCCCGGCCCTCCCATGGCCCATTGGTGCAGCCATTCCCCATCGCCCTGTCCCTTCTCTCCTACAGCTACAGTTGTCATGCTGCTGGCAACCTTGCACCTCGGAGGGATGGTCCTGCAGCTGGAGTGGGCAGCATGGGCCCTTCGGGTGGCCGGCGGCTGTTCAATGCCATCTGTGAGTGTGCTGCCTGTTTTCTGGGGCTTGTTCCTGTGTAGCTCCATGGGGGGTGCTGTTCCTTGGGGCCCGGACCTGGCTCTGATAGCTGTCTCCTCTTCCTCTGTCCCATTCAGTGCAAGCCATGATTGTGGAGCGAACCCGGGAGCAGGGGAAGGTATTGGAGCTCCTCCTGCATGTCCTAGACTGGCTGTAGCAGCTTGACCACGCGCAGGCTGAGCGCTGACGCTGAGCACGGGGTCTCTGGCCCTATTGACCGGGGCTGCTTGCCCCAGCCCTGCCACTACCTGCCCTGGCCCCCCCTTCTGTTGCCCCATCCCCCTGCACCGCACTGTTGTTGTCCCCTGTTGCTCATTCCTGTTTTTATTAAAGTATTTGTATGTTGCGTTCCTTCCCCGAGTGCGTGTGGTGCTTTGCTTTGACATCTCCCCATGTCCGGGTGCCTCTGGGGGGTGTTGCGTGGTTACCTGTGTCGTTTGGGTGCTTTCCCCCCCCTTTCCCCCCATGGGCCCATCCCTGTGTGCTTCTGTTGCCTGCTGTATGTGTGTGATGCTCTGCTGGGGGGTGGGGCGTGGTGCCGGGCTGTCTGGGTTCTGTGTCAGGGTGGACATGGCTCCTTTGTAGCAGCTGTCATACCTGCTCCCTCCTGCCCCACTTTTGTAGGTCCTGGCGGCTTGGGGGTGGGGCTGCATTGCGCAGCTTTGTTTGCCTTCAGTCGGCCATGTTGTGCTGTCACTGTGCCAGGCGGGGCTTCCCCGCTGTTCCCTGTCCTGGCTGTCCATTTACTTCCACGGGTGTTTTCTGGGTGCTTCCCGGGATGGGTGTTTGGCTGCTGGGTGTTTGCTGGCCCCTCCTCTTTCTGTCCCACAACCCCCTGCGGCACTGTCCGTGTAGCAGTCTCCCTGCTTGGTGCCACCTGGTGTTCACTGGATGTGTTCACCCACCCATCCACATCCATCTCCACCCATCGGCGCTGCTGCGCCGGCCATGTAAAAATGACCTATATTTCATGACGAGTCAGCTGTTGGAGGTGGGCAGTCCCAGTCTCCATGTTATCTGATTTACTAGTACAAAGCTGAGCTTCAGATACAGCCAAGAAGTACGTATATTGTGTTATTTGGTATGTACAGAGTGTTTTATTGAGAAGTAAAGGCAAGATATAACTTAAGGAATATAAATATATTTAAAATAGATAACTGTGGCTTATTGAACAATGCAGCTCCCATCAAGCAGTGCAACTCTGGCAATAGTTTGAAGGGACTTTCCGATTAGTAACTACCTTAAACTTTGTGAAGTTATAGGTTTGCACTGCACCTTTAGAAGTGATATTACACAGCAGAATATAACGAGTAATGGCGTAACCAGGTCTTCATTGCAGAGAACTCTCACTTCCCACAAAACATACTGGGTCAGACCCTCCGTGCCCAGATAGTAGCTGAAAAGCTGGTGACCCAGCCACACTGTGGTTTACTTCTCTGTGGAAACATTTTTGGACAATAGAGATAAGAGCTGAAATGAAGATTTGGGCTGAATAATGAATTTGATTAATTTGGTATTTTCGTATCTATTTTTAAGAAAGTAGATACTATGGACTAGTATAACAAAGAACGATTCACTTCCTAATTCATTTGTGAAAACAAATATCATTTCAGTTATTGCCTCTATTATTTCACTTACTTTGTTTATACACTAACTTCATTTTGGTGTTTAAGTCATTTATTTGTCACTCAGTGCTTTGTTAGCTTCAGAGGTGCTATATCGCACTACTGCACACCACGTTGCTGGTGAGGTGTAAGGGTGGGCGGGGGCAGCAGGCCGTCCAGACTTTGTAGGTGGGCAGTCACAGTCATCAACAGAATACTTGGATGGGTCTGCTGGACTCCGCTTTCCATGTGCACCGTACCTCTCCAGCCTGGTGGTCAAAGCATGCCATACACCACCATCCTGTGACCTCCACTTTCCCACTCTGGAGTCTCCCAGTGGGCTATGACTCTGGCTACTCCTGCCTCATCCTCTACCCCAGTCCACGAAGGAGTACAGATTCCCCACCCCTGAAATACACTATTAGGAAAATACACTTTTCTTTAACTTAGTTATTGAAGCACATATTCTTAACTACATGTAAATCTGATCTTTGATTCCACCAACATTTTGCTGGAATTTATTTGAATTTTTCTGTCTTTTGTTGTTGTTGTTTATTTATTTTCAAAAACCACAAAACTACCCAAAAAAAATATTAAACTTTATTTTAATGTTTTCAAAGTCAAAAGTTAATCTTGGAAGTTGGGATGGTGAACATTCAACCCAGGGCCCCAAGTATGACCCCATCTCCCTTTCAGTCTGGCTTGTTCTGGCTCCCCCATGGAAGCTACTAACCCGGCCTGCTGTCAGGGGTGTATTGGCCCCAGGTGTATTGGCCCAGTGTGATCGCATATACCCACCATTTCTAGTGGCATTCTCCATGTCTCCATGAAATTTATATACACTTTTAATGTTAAGTGATGCGTTTCCAAAACAATACCATTAAAAAGCTTTAAGGTCAGATTCTGATTACAGTTATACTGATGAAACACTGGAGTAACTTCATATGGACTTTGGGGAGCAATTCTGGATTTTCACCTGTGTAACAGTGTTCAGAATCTGGCCACAAGGTGCTGTACTTCACCAAATATTATTTATGGCTGCTGTTGTGTGGCTAAAAAAAAGCATTACACTGATAAATAACACCCTCTTTCCACTCCAAGTTCTCAGCAAATCTATACATTTTATGTAGATACAGGAAAGAGATTTATGTGAGTACATTATCCCTTTTGCGAGAATCAGTGAGGGAAAAGCAAAATTCTGTTCAATGTTGCTGAATTCTGTTGTACAGTCTAATTGAATAGCTAACCTGATAAACCATAATCTGATGCACACCAGATGGTGGCCACTTTGTTCTAACCAAATGAAATGAAGCAATGCTTTGCACTGTAGAGACAAAATATCTTGGACAACCACCCACTCCAGTGGAGTAGTGTTGGGATCAGATTTTACTTGGTATTTAGATGCTTGAACTGGAAGTTGTTTCAAGGCTCAATAACTCCAGACACCAGTTAAGTTTGTGTTATTGATTCTGTAGAAGAAATGTGTATTTTGTTACTATTTAGATTATTGGTGTATTATTGTAAAGTGTGTGGATGATAGCCACCACCACCACCCCCCCGGTGAGAGCAGGGGATAGGGGGGAGGTGATGGGTTCCGTCCCTGGTGGCAGCAGGGATGGAGCATATGGATGGGATGATATGGATACATTGTGAAATACTGTAATAGTGTTGATTTGCTGTTGTATTGAATTATGTGAGGGAAGGAGAGGGTGGGAGGGAGTGGTAGATTCACCCTTTCCTGGTGGCAGCAGGAATGGGGTGAATGGGTAGGGGGGTAGGATGATGGGATAAATTGTAACTTTGCACTGTGATAGTTTTTGTGTTGGTCCATATTGGACATTGCTATTGTTATTTATTGTGAATATTGTTGTATTTTGTTTTTGCTTTGGTTGTAAGCCGCCTCGAGTCGCCTTTGGCGAGAGAGCGTGGGGTACAAATTAAAAGTGAAATGAAATGAAATGAAATGTTGTTTGGTGTTTTCTGTCCAGGCAGGAAAGTGCTCTCTCTCCTTTAACTGAAATCCATCTGTGTCCTGCCCACAGCTCTGATTGCTCTGCTGTGGGTCTACCAATTAGTCCAGCTGCTGGCTGCTTTGTAATGACCTCACCCCTGCTTGATTGCTGTAGCCCTCACACTACCCACCCTGGCAGCAGATGAGCGCATGAAGGAGTAGCAGCATTGCTCACACACGAGTCTGGAAGTGGGGTTTTCCACTGCCATTATTATGGTGCCTGAGATGAGAGAACTGTGTAACAAAGGTGATTTATGGAATCTGAATTCTCAAACTCTCATAGCTCCACCAACCCACAGTGATGTCTCAACTCTAGGTACAGAGTGTTTGGGATTTGGTGTCCTGTGCCCATTGTTCAGCACAGATTATCCCTCTTCTGGTAGCAGGTTGCACTAGAGCATGGTGTAACTTCAGCCATGTTACTTCTTTTTCCAAGGATAAAGCATAGTGTCCGACGTATAATTTGTTGATGTGCAATCTTGTACACACTCTGAAAATGTGAAGCAATATCATTGTTCTGCTTGAGACATTTGGAACACTGAAGCACAATGGGTGCTTTTAGACAGACGGCTGCCCCGGAGCTGGCCACGCCAGCCTGCTTCTCCCTGGATGGTCCATCCATCTAAAGATGCCCCTGCCAGCTGTGCAGGTGGAGACCATAGCGAATTCAGGAGGAGACCATGATTGACAGTGTCAAAGGTGGCAGAGTGATCAAGGAGGACAAGAATGAGTAGAGCCCCTTAGACTTAGTGTCAGGTGCTGGGGAAGAAGAGGGATGGGGTTGCGGCTGCGCCGTCGCTTTGAGGCTTACAGGCCCCAACGGGGCTTTGTGCGGACACGGACTCTGCCTCCCTGCCAGTACTGACCGGGGGGGGGGGGACAGAGCAGTGCAGCGTCCCCAGGTATCCCAGCAACCCGGGATGCCTTGTGCATGCGCAGCCCTGACCCGGAAGGAGAACCCCGACACTCGGCGTGTTTGCGAGCATGAACGGGGCAGAAACCTATTTAAACCCCACAGGGGCTGCAGTTCATTGCTGGTGATCGGACCTGTGCCGTGAGACTGGCCCCGAGCGTTCTGTCTATAGTTGTAATGGAGAGTGAGACGGATAACGTGTGTGAAAGCGAGAGAGTGTGCGGAGTGAAAGGTGAGTACGTGGGTGACTGCTTTTTCCCTAGGGTTCGTGTGCAGCGTGTGGCTGAGTCGGCCTTTTCCTTTTTTCCCATCCCCCTTTTGTCCTAGTGCGTGTGTCCTATACTTCCCTGTAGTTTGTCCCTTGGATCCGTAGGCCCCAGTCCTCCCTCTGAACCACCACTGAACCTGCACCCCCCCCGTCCTTGGTTCCCGTATACGTGGGTGAGTGAGACCTATAGGGTGGGCACCGCTCTGTTCGCCGGTCCCCGTGATGAGGTTCGGCTAGGGGCAGCTCTTGCAGCTTACTCCCAACGCCACTATAAGACCCCGAGGGACCTTTTTAACAACACGTGTTGCCCTCGTGATTGGAGAGTGAGTGACCTCTACCCCTCCAACCCTTTCCCAACCCTAATGGATATCCAAGATTTACAGGTGCGTCCAGCAGGCCTTACCCCCCCCCCCCCCCAAGAACCCAAGGGCCCTAAGATTGCTAAGTTCAATGGAGACCAAAAGATGTTTCGAGGTTTCCTGACTCTGTGTGAATTAGCTTTTTCCGTACAGCCCCAGACCTACACTGCTGATCAAGCAAAGGTTTCCTTTATCATTGGTCACTTAGAGGGCCTAGCCTTGTCTTGGGCTACTCCCCTATTAATAAGCCAAGACTCCCTGATCTGGGATTATGCTGCCTTCAAGAGGGCACTGCACAGGGCTGAGGACCCTCAATCTCGTGTTCACTCATTTAGCATGGCGTGGTCCAAGCCCTCTTGCATTTCCCTATGCCACCTGGAGAGTGCCTGGTGGTAGAGCTGCATGTGGCGGAGCTCAGCGTATGCCCCCACCTTCTGCCACTCTGCCTGGACTGCCTGCAGCTCATCCACCAGGGCCTTCTCCAGGCTGGCAGAGGACAGCTGGACTGCCTCAACATGGGCCAGGGTGCCCCGGGGATGGAGTGGCAGCTTCTAGGTTTTGGCCACAGCTCTCACTGCCTGTAACTTGGCCCCGGGACCCTAGCGGCAGGTCCCGAGGCTGGAGTGGCTGCTTCTTGGTGCGGTGGAATGACAACGCAGTGTGTGACGAATGATGGCCCCAGACTCATCACGGTGGGTCCCGGGGATGGAGTGGCAGCTTCTAAGTTTTGGCCACAGCCCTCCCTGCCTGTAACTTGGCCCTGAGACCCTGGCAGCGGGTCCTGGGGCTGGAGTGGCTCCTTCTCAATGAGTTGGAAAGACATCTTAGTGTGTGAAGAATGATGGCCCCAGACCCCTCACGGTGGGCCTTGGGGCTAAGGTGACAGCTTCTAGGTTTTGGCCACAGCCCTCCCAGCCTGTAACTTGGCCCTGGGATCCTGATGGTGGGTCCTGGTGCTCGAGTGGCTGCTTCCAGTTTCACTAGCAGCAGCAGACATTGGTTGCTGGGGCAAGCAGGCAGGCAGGTGGCGTGGCATGAGTGGCAGTAAGACTGACCAAGGAAGGGTTCGAGCTTCGCAACCTGGGCAGGCAGGCAGGAAGCATGGCATAAGAGACAGTAAGGCAGGTGGGCTTGGGCACTGGGCAGGCTTTTAGCTAGGCAACGTGGGTGGGAAGACAGGCACCTTGGCATGGGAGGAAGGACTGATGCATGCTCTGAGCTTGGCGGAAAGCAGGGCGGGCAGACAGGCAGCATTGCATGATGGTCTGAAGGGCAAGCAGGCTGGGATATTGGTAGCAGGGCAATGCCAATCAGATAGGCTAGCAAAGACTGTGCAGCGTGAGAAAGCAAGAGCCAGTCAGCGTCACATAGGCAGACCGAGATCGTGCCGCTAGCTATAGGCCAGCTGCCAGACTTACAGTTTGTTTCCCAATGCCACCCTGCATCCTGAGATCAGTCAGATAAGGCGGCCAAGGCTGTCTAGTATGAGAGAGAGAGAGAGAGAGAGAGAGAGAGAGAGAGAGAGGCAGGGTGGGTGGGTGCCAGGCACAGGGAGGGAGGGACAGCACCTCAGCAGCACAGGAGCAGTAGCCGTACCCCAGATTGAGGAGGAGGTGGAGGAGGAGCCCTGGTCCAAGACTGCCCCTGGCATGGGATGGCATGTGCCATTGCACCATCACTCTTTGTCCAGGGGCAGCTCAGGGAATCCCAGCAGTGGAAGGTTCACCTTCAGAAAGAGCAACTGCTCCACCAACTTGGCCCCCAGTCTCAGGCGGTGCATATGTCCCCCACGATGGAGAACACCCTCTCGCTGGGGACACTGGTTGGTGGGTAGGACAGGATACCCTTGGCCACTTTGGACAGGGCCAGCCACACGTTGGCCTTGCCGGCCCA
>QEPC01015241.1:21710-36252 GCA_003113815.1 Sphenodon punctatus
GCTGGAGTCAGGAATCCGCTGGCATCCACTTCCCCTGCCTTCCCACTCAGCAACACAGCACTGTGGCATGCCTTGAGGTGCCTGGCCATTGCAGTTGTGCCAAGGTTGGCAAGCACCTGCCCGGGCTTCACCACCTTCTTGCACAGCATGCACTGCACCTCTCTGGGATCATCTGCCCATACCGGCTTAAAATGATCCCAGACTGAGGATTTTTTTTCCCCTCCTGCCTTCTTGCCCACCCCGGCGGACACACTGTTGCCAGCACTGCTGGGAGGGGGAGAACTTTGTGACACTGGTGATGCAGCTCTGGGAGGAGGAGGGTCAGACATCACCTCGTGTACAGAGATCTCCTCTGCGGCACTAGTGTCACTGACTGCCTCTTCCTCACTGTCCCCGGCGATCACGGTGATGTCCCGTGAAGGGGAGTACTGTGACCCAGAGGCTAGACTGCCCGTGCCTGCCATGCTGCTGACACTCTCCCTGCGCCCCCCTCTGTAGCTGCTAGTGCTGCTGCTGCACCTCTCCCTAGTACTGTCATTGCCTGGGGATTGGACCCTGCCTTTTGCAGCCAGGATGGGATCCACCAGCTCTGGACTTCTGGGGATTGCCTTGACTGTGGGGGACATTGGTGACCCTGGAGGAACATCAGAAACAACCCCAGCACCTGCTCCAGCACCACCCACAACAGAGACAGATGCAGCCTGAGCCTCAATTCCTGCAGCCCTTCCAGTGCCCTGCGTGGCAGTGGAGGGCACTGCCAGGAGGCGTTGCAGAGCAGCCTGTTGCCCTAAAGCAGGCCTGCTGATTTTTTGGGGTGTGTGTGATGTGCTCTGCCTCTGGCTACTGCTGCTGCCTGCTGCCACTCCCCGTGCACAGCCCCTCCCGCCTCTGGCACATGCCCCATTGCCTCCCCTATGGGCAGCAGACCGGCCTCTCCTTCCCTTCTCCATTTCTCCCTCCAAAATAATGTTTTTATATTGGTTTTTTTAATTTAATTTTATTTTTTTATGTAATTTTTTAAATCTAATATTATCTATCTATCTATCTATCTACACTAAAACTATCAGCTATAACTATTCTAAACGCTATCAACTATTAACTAAATTGATTATATATCACAAAGGCCTAATCCTACAAACACTAAAACAAAACACTAAATGCTGTATCTCTCTATCACTAAGCAAACTAGTAAGTTCCTAACAGTTTATCTTTAATCTATCGATCTCTATATATATGGGATGGGGAGGTGGGGAATCATAAACAACACAAGGAGGGCTGCAAAACTGAAATGAAACCTAAATCAATCTAATAATCCTACTCTAAATGAATCAAAAAACAGGGTAAGGGAAGGGAATCAGGGATGGAATATGGGAGAGGGAAAGGATTCAATGGAGGGGGTAGGGAGGGAGGAAGATTGAACACAGGGAACACAGGGAGGGATAAAACCAATAAATAACAAGTAAATCTATTTAAGCTAAGCTAAGTAAATGAAAATATGGAGGTAGATGGGTTGGATGGGTGAAATAGGAGGAGGATGGCAATGGATTAGGAATAGGAAGGAATAAAAACTGCTGGCAGAGAGGAAGCCTTCTGAAACACCTGCTGTTCAAGAACAGTGACTAGCTCAGAAAGTATTGGGAAGGGGGGAAGCTGTGCCCACCTCACCGCAAGCCCCATTGGCTCAGTGCAGCCTCGCCCATGGCCTAATCACAGACTGCCAAGCCAGTGATCTGAGGCAAAAAGGGATGGTGATTCAGCAGGCTGGCTGCTACTCCAAGCCAGTCTCCATCCTCCACCCCTGGTGCCTGGAAGTCTGCTCCGTGCTGAGTCAGATTACTTCCCCCTCCCTGCTACATTTGGCCTTCCAGTGACCTGACAGTAGACCACGTTTTAGCCACTCAAATTAAACCGAACGCAATCCAAACTGACCGAAGTGTTTGGCCATTTTGGAATTCGGAGTTCGGTCTGTTCGGCATGTTCATGTTTGGGTTCGAGTTCGGATTCAGTCATCCGAACTGGTCGAGTTCGGGCCGAACACCGAACGTCCGAACCGCATTCGCCCATCCCTACTATAGAGACAGATGCTTCTAGTATGGCCATTGGTGCCGTGTTACTCCAACCAGGACCTGCTGGCAGCCCCCTTCTTCCCTGTGTGTTTTATTCATGACAACTTACCAGTGCCAAACAAAACTACACCATTCTTGATAGAGAATTATTAGCGATAAAGGCAGCATTCGAGGCTTGGCATCATCATCTAGAGGGGGTGCAATACCCAGTTGTAGTCATTACAGATCACAAAAATCTGACCTTCCTCCAAACGACTCTTATCACCAATGCGCGGCACGCTCGTTGGGCATTGTTTTTTGCATGATTCAGCTTTTGCATTCAATACAGGCCAGGATACCAGAACGTGTTGGCTGATGCCCTATCTTGTTGTCAAGACACGGAAGAACACTCTGTCAGTCGCAGATCCTTGTTGCTACCATCCCAAGTCTTCGCAGGAACCTGGAAACCCTCGTTGAAATGCCTGCGTGCTCAATCCAGTAAGAATACAGAGATGCAAGGAGACTCCCGATTGTGAGCCCACCAAAATTTGTTTTATTTTCAAAATAGGATCGCGGTCCCTGAGAAGGAACGACGAGGAGTATTGTGGGCCCACACGACGCCCCCTTGGCAGGCCACCCAGGCCAACGCAATACCCTCCGTTTGATCCATAGACATTACTGGTGGCCGACACTTCGAACGGATGTGTACAGGTATGTCAAGGGGTGTGCCGTGTGCGCCCGCACTAAAGTTCTGCACCAGTGACCTCAGGGGCTATTACAAGTGGTCGAAGCCCCCCAGGGACCCTGGAAGCGCATCGGGGTGGATTTTATTCTGAATTACCCCCTTGTAGTTCCTTTACAACCATCCTAGTCATTATCGACCATTTTAGCAAACTAGGACATTTCAGTCCCTGCCCATGATTGCCCACTGCGGCCCAGACCGCACAGTTCCTTCTTCAAAACATTGTTAAATTGCATGGACTCCCCGGGGAAATAATTACAGACCGAGGGGTGCAATTCGTGTCACGTTTCTGGAAAAAAACTGTTCTCTCTCTTGCAGGTCCAGTTAAGCCCAACAACCGCATATCATCCACAGGGGAATGGCCAGGTCAAGCACGTCAACCAAACATTAGAACAATCTCTTCTCTGCTATTGCGATTATCTCCAAGACGATTGGGCCCAGTTCCTCCCCGTCTCTGAGTTCGCATATAATAACGCTCCCAACACCTCACTGGGAACCTCACCATTTTTTGTTACATTCGGATACCACCCTCGCCTTTGTCTCCTGGAACTTACGGATGTGGATGTCCCAGCCGCAGGGGTACTCACACAGAAAATCCACCAGGCCCAGCGACAGGCGCAATACTCCTTAAACCGAGTCCACCAGCAATACAAACAGCACGCTGCCCCTGGATAACCATATATCTAATCATGCAGGGGCAGTGTCAGGCAATGCTAGCTCACTGAAGGCCTAAGGCAAATGGCCCAAACTTCAATAGATTGACTGTACCAAGAAGCTAAAGGGGGAAACCAGCTAAAAATAGCTTGCTGGAATTTAGGAGGATGGGCTCAGCGAATCTTGGACCCAGATTTTGGTAAACTCCAGAGTATTTGAGATATTCTCCTTTTACAAGAAACATGGGGGGCCAAGGCCCCTGGTTTAAATGAGTTTGACGTGTATCATATAAATGCTTGTTCTTTTAGTAAATATGGTAGGCTAAGTGGAGGCTTGGCTTTAATAATAAGGAATTCTTTACAGGCAGTTGTTACGGAAGTAGTGCGCTACAAATCCTACTTTGCAGTTTGGCATTGTATACTCGCCCCCAATCTAGAACTGTTACTGGCGAATGCCTATGTTCCACCTGCGGCCTCACCCTATTACTCGGAGGCAATATGGGCTTTTATGTCTGCCACTGTGCAAGAAGCCTCTCTTAAATATCCTACGGCTCTACTAATTATGGGGGTGGGGGGGTGGACATGAAAACCCGTTTGGGGAATCCAGCCTCTAGGCTGAGTAGTCAGGAGGATAGTATGAACCTGGCTCCACCTTTTAATAATGTCTGGGTCTCGAAGGACCTGTTCAAGGGGTCCCTTGTTTTTCCAGCTATTAGAAGATCTGGAATTGGCTATACTTAATGGGCTACTGCCTGGAGACCTGGAGGGTAATTCACTTATCATTCTGCAGTAGGGCAGAATGTTATTGATTTTTTTATGGTCCCAGGACATTCTCTTTTCTTTGTGCAGGAACTTAGGATTCCCTTGGCAATGGAAACAGAACATTCCCCCTTGGTGTTACGGCTTGGAAAATTTGGGTATGGGGGGAGGTGGCCAATGGCAACTGTAAATTGTCCACAACAGCAGGAAGGGCAGTCAAGCCCATGTCTTTCCAGAGTAAGATGGTCATCTGGCTTGGAGACGGCCTTTGTATGTTGCACCCAGGAGGCACAGGTGACTGTCTTGTGTGACCAGATAATGGCCTACAGGTCTGAGTCGGTCGCTGCCTTCGACCTATTATGCCAGCTTGTTACCCTTGTTGTCCTATACAAAAACAGGAACATCTGGACAAAAAACCCCACCTAGATGGTTTGATAGTGAATGTAGGGTAGCTAGACGAAGGTTAAGGAGGGTAGTGTATATTTTTCAGTCCCTACCTTCAAGGGATAACAGATTAAGGGTGACCATAGAACGGAAAAGCTATCGGCATCTGCTTAGAACTAAGAAAGGAATGTTTCACTCTGCTCAATGGGCCCAACTCCAGACAGCGGCCAGGTCAAATGACCCGGGAAGGTTTTGGTCCTTGATAGCATGATATAACACCAGAGGCAATCTGGCAGGGGGAAATATGGTATCTTTAGTGGCATGGCAGGTGCACTTTGAGGCGTTGTTCTCTAGACCAGTGGACTTGGGCAACCCACTGATCTTGAAACCATTAAACCATTTTCAAGAATGGCCCCCAGTAACCACACAAGAAGCTGAGGCACTTATCCTGTCTCTGAAGAATGGAAAGGCACCGGGTATAGATCTGATCTCCCCTGAATTATTAAAATGCAAGACAGATTGGTGGACTGAGCAGCTAGCCCCTCTTTTTTCCAAGATTAACCAGGAGGGAGTTATCCCGGCGGTGTGGAAGAAAAGCCTGGTGGTACCGATTTTTTTAAAGGGTAGCAGGGACGATCCCTCCAACTATCGCCCCATAAGTTTGCTTTCAACAGTGGGTAAACTGTACTCGAGGTATCTTTTGGGCAGATTACAAAAATGGTTAGATGAGGAACGAATCCTGCGTTCTGAACAGGCGGGATTCAGAGCGGGTCAGTCCACGGTTGACCTTGTTTACATCTTAAAGCATCTAATCTCAAAGTACCCCTTGGGGCATGCAAAGACTGCCCTGTTTTGCTGTTTTGTTGACTTACGGGCAGCATTTGATACTGTCGACAGGGAGTGCCTGTGGATTAAGCTTCAGAACACATCCATTGATGGCCGCCTGTTGCATCTGTTGGTTTTTTTGCATAAGGACAATTTGCTGCGAGTGTGCCCCGACCCCTCTAGTCCTTGTACCAAAGATATATCATTGGCTCGGGGCGTTCGTCAGGGATGTGCTCTAGCCCCCTCCCTCTTTAATCTTTATTTAAACAATCTAATTCCATATATGGCAACACCAAATAACCATGCCCCGAAATTGGGAAACCATTGATTGTATCTTCTTCTATTCGCAGACGATTCAATCTTATTGTCAGTCTCGCAGGTGGGTCTCTGTCGCAGCATTTCCAGATTTGAATCCTTTTGCAAAATGGAAAATTTGTTAATAAATTACACCAAAACAAAATTCTTGATTTTAGGTAAAAGCCGTCGCCAATATCGCTGGATCATGGGTGGCCAGGTTCTGAAACAGGTCAAAACTTTCAAATATTTGGGGGTAATTCTCTCAGCATCATGTAGCTGGTCCCCACATTTTTTAACCATCAAAAAACAGGTTAGGAAAGTAGTCAACACAATAACCAGCTTCTTTCATTCCCACGGGGGTAGACTTGTGAGCCCAGCCCTGGCTCTTTTCAAGGCTAAGGCGCTTGCCCAGATCCTCTATGCTATCCCCATTTGGGGTTTTCCAGCCCTAGGAAATCTTGAGTCTGTACAGAATTCCTTCTTGAGAGTCATTCTGGGGGTACCGAAATCAGTCCCACAAGCCCTGCTTAGAGCGGAGGCAGGAATGGTCCTGGTTTTCTCTATTGCATTGACCAACATATTAAAATATTGGTTGAAGGTAGAGGTATTTCCCCTGCCCCCCAACTCATTATTGAGCTCCATTCACAGTAATAACCTGGATGATGGATGGTGCTTAAGAGCAGAAATGGAAATAGCTAATCTGGGTCTATCTAGAAGTATCCTGCTCCCCTTGGGTAGGAAAGGGGCAGGCCGTCTGATTGCACAACATATTAGTGATCAAGCCATGCAGACGGAATCCTCGGCTCGAGCAAGCCAACAGAGTGCCCCAGAGTATTTTATTGGTAAAGCTCTGGTGATTTGTTTACTAGACTGGCCCTTGTGGCCCCTTAAACGGGCCTTTTTATTGATGAGACTGAATGCAATTCCCTCTGCTGTACTTGTGGGCAGGTACAAACAAACTCCCTATGCCCAGAGAGTGTGCAGCGTTTGTGATTCTGACTCGCTGGAGTCGGTGGAACATATTTTGCTGCACTGCTCGGCCTATCAGGGGCTAAGGGAAAAATACATTGTCCCATTTGTGGACCAAAACTTGAAGGGACAAAGGGATAAAGTCATAACCCGTGTACTCCTAGATCCGAGTGGCGCTTGTGCTAAGACAACAGCAACCTTCTGCCTTAGGGTCCTCCTGTTCAAAGCCACAAAATGATTTAGATCTGTTTAGCGTGACGGCTGTAGCTATATTTTGACCTAATAAGGTTTAGTGTTGTTCGTTTGTCTATTTGTTTGAAGTTTTAAATTCCTTATGGGTTCGATTTTATAATTTTGTATAGATTTTATGTATGTATTAAATCAATTATTTATGTATCTATTTACTTATTTTGAAATAGCCCTTGAGGCTACTCAATAAATATTTACCTACCTACAAACAGCACGCTGACCGCCATCGTCGACCAGCCCCAGTCTTTAAGGTAGGAGACCTTGTTTGGGTGGATCGTCGACACTACCCTACGACCCGCCCATCTGCCAAACTTGATGTACGCTTCATAGGGCCTTTCCAAGAAAATTAATGAGGTTACATTTAAAGTCCAACTACCCCCGTCATTGAGCATACACCCCTCTTTCCATGTTTCCCTCCTGAAGACTGAATACCCCCCATTGTTCCTCCAACAGGTTCCCAAGCTACCCGTGGATTCTTCTATTGCTGATTCCCCTGAATTCAAGGTCAATGCCATTTTCGACTCCCGTTGGCAGCGGGGGTCTCTTTTTTACCTTGTAGTTGATCGATCTTGGGAACCTGCTGCTGCGGTCTCGGCGTCATGCTTGACGCTCACCTTCCATGCCCGCTTCCCCACTAAACCTCATCCAGGATGACAGCGTGGGTGCTGTCCTGGGGGGGGTGCTGTCAGGTCCCGGGGAGGAAGAGGGATGGGGTTGCATCTACACCTCCACTTCAGGGCTTACGGGCCCCGACGGGGCTTCTTGCGGATGAGGCGTACCACCTCCCCACGAGTACTGACAGTGGGGGGGGGCGGAGACAGAGCAGTGCAGCATCCCCGAGTATCGCGGTAACCCGGGACACCTTGTGCATGCGCAGCCCTGACCCGGAAGGAGAACCCCAACGCTCAGCGTGTTTGCAAGCACGAATGGGACAGAAACGTATTTAAACCCCACAGGGGCTGCAGTTCATTGCTGGTGATCGGACCTGTGCTGTGAGACTGGCCCCGAGCGTTCTGTCTATAGTTGTAACAGAGAGTGAGACAGATAACGTGTGCAAAAGTGAGAGAGTGTGCGGAGTAAAAGGTGAGTGTGTGGGTGACTGCTTTTTCCATAGGGTTTGTGTGCGGCATGTGGGTGAGTTGGCCTTTTCCTTTTTTCCCATCCCCCTTTTGTCCTAGTGCGTGTGTCCTATACTTCCTTGTATTGTGTCCCTTGGATCCCTAGGCCCCAGTCCTCCCTCTGAACCACCTCTGAACCTGCACCCCCCCCCCGTCCTTGGTCCCCGTATATGTGGGTGACTGAAACCTATAGAGTGGGCACCGCTCTGTTCGCCGGTCCCCGTGATGAGTTTCTGATAGGGGCAGCTCTTGCAGCTTACTCCCAACGCCACTATAAGACCCTGAGGGACCTTTTTAACAGTGCATGTTGCCCTCGTGATTGGAGAGTGAGGGACCTCTACCCCTCCAACCCTTTCCCAACCCTAATACTTAGCTAAAAGAAGGTCGTTGGTGATTTTGGTGAGGGCAGTCTCAATCAAGTGGAGAGGGTGGAAGACTGATTGGAGGGGGACAAGAGAGGAATTTGAAGAGAAGAAATCAAGACAGCACATATAGACAGCCCACTTCAGGAGCTTGGAAGCAAAGGGTAGGAGTGAATTGACAAAATAGCTGGAAGGGTCAGAGGGGTAATGATGGTCGTAAGGATTGGGGAGACAGTGGCAGTTTTGAAACCCAATGGAAGTGGCTTAGTAGAGAGGGAGAGATTGATGATGTGCAGCAGAGAAGGCACAGCAGTGGGGGAAATCACTGTTAGGAGGTGAGAGGCTATGAGGTCAAGGGGGCAAGCAGAAGGGTTGGATGAAGAGAGGAGGGATGTGACCTCATCAAGAAAAGCTTGGGAGAAGGAGATGAGAAGAAAGGGGAAACAGCAGGGAATGAAGTGGGGGGAGGAGAGGGTTGAGAAGCAATAGCAAGAAGGAGTTTATCAATCCTGTTGTTGAAGAAGGAGAGAAGATCCTTTGCAGAGAGAAAGAGAGGAATGGAGTTGGGGGGTGGGGAGGGCAGGGAGGCTTCAGAAGGGAAGCAAATGTTGAGAAGAGACAGCAGGGGTTGCAGGAGTGGGATTTGATTAATGTGGAGTAATAGCATCTTTGGCCAGAGAAAGGGCATCACTAAATGCAGAAAGTGCAAACTTAAAGTGGAGGAAGTCAGCAAACTCACAAGTCTTTTGCCAGAGGTGCTCAGTGGCTCAAAAGCAGCATCAGAGGTGGCAGATGGTAGGGTTATGCAATGGATAGGATGGCATGAGAGGGGAGCAATGGAGTCAAGGGTTGAAGAAAGTGATGAGTAGAAGGCTGAGACAGCAGAGTCTGGGCAAATGGTAGAGAAGACAGATGAGAGATGGGGGAGAGAGAGGAAGCAAAGTCAAGAGGATCAATGGATTGAAGGTCATGGGAAAAGTGAAAGATTAAGGAAGCGGGGGGTGGGGTGAGTGGGAAAGACGGAATGAAGCAAGGTGATGGTCAAAGCCAGGAAGGGCATCAAAGGAGAGATCCGGGAGTGAACAGTTCTTTGATAAGACTAGGTCGAGGGAGTGGTCGCCGCAGTGCACCATTGGATAGTCAGTCCACAGGCAAAGGTCAAACGAAGAGGTCAGAGAGAGGAAGCGGGAAGCAGTAGGGTCAGAGGGGATGTTCACATGGATATTGAAGTCCCCAAGAATGAGGATGGGAATATTGGCATTGGAAATGAAGAACGTAAGCCATGTGTCGAAGTCAGAGAGAAAAGAGGAGCGAGAGCCTGGGGGGCGGTAGATGACAGAGCTACATGGAGGTGGAGGGGGGAGTAGAGGTGAATGGCATGGGACTTGAAGACAGAAAATGATTGAGAAGGGGCAGCTTTTAGGACTCAACAACGAGTAGGTGACAGAGCTACATGGAGGTGGAGGGGGGAGTAGAGGTGAACACAATGGACCTCAAAGGAAGAGGAAGACTGAAAGGGAGGAGCGACACGGGGTTGGAACTGGCAACCATCTGAACTTCTCTCCCCCACTTGTTACTGGGAAGTCAGAAGCATCTGTTTAGGAAAGAGCCAATATAGATTCTCTGATGTCCTCTGTCACAGTGCTGCAGGATGTGATTGTGATGATAATTGGCCAGCCTGGATGTGTAAACGATGTCTCCTGATTGCTGGGATGCTATCCCCAAAGTTCCAGTTATGTCCCTTCTATGCCCGCCTCAGGGCTGCGCCCTATGCCCACCTTGAAACCACCACTGACTGGTCCTGTAAAGCTGGAAGCATGCAGTAATTGGCCAATGAATTTGTCTGTTCTTTTGGGTTTCTCCCCATCCTCCCTCCTACAACCTCCCTCCCCCTGACATGCCAGGTGCCTACCTCTTACTGGCACTGCATGTGCTGCTATTTATCTGAATAATGGACTTCAAGGACACAAGTTCAATTGCTTATAAAAATGGGGCCCTTTATCTAATTGCCGTGTAGTTTGACACAGATGACAGGGAAGGCATGAGATACATTCCTGCCAAATGTCCTGTAAACAGGATGGAATATCAAGTTAATGGTTTGTAACATCAGGACCCTTTATCCAATCTTTCTGAAATTTGGAAGAATTGGTAACCTTGTGGAGGGACATAATATCCCCAAGATTCATGTAAATTGTACAGAAGATAAAGAAGTTGTAGCTAGGAATGTGTATGGAGATTTTCTTAAAATCACAATATTCAATTGCTTCTAAAATCAGTTATCTTTAATCAATTTGACGCACATAGTTCCCTCCACTGGGAGTACAATCTCCCCAGTATCCATCAGAATTGAATAAGAAACAAAAAAGTTATAGTCAGAAATAAATTTTTCAGTGTTTTCCCATAATTTCAAAAATAAAAATTTGGGTTTTTTTCTGTATTATTATTATTGGGTTTTTTTGTTTTCACAACAAAAACGAATAGCACACTCCTAGTTCCAGTTATCGGGGTGTAGTTATGACACCGTTGTCATGGTCGCACCATTACCTTCTGAAAGCCCAGATCCCCGCCCTCCTTTGCCCTGGTTCGGCTGATCTGTTCCTGGAGACTAGTGGATCCAACAAAATTCTAGTATTCTCTGGGAGATTTGCCTGCTGACCTCAATGGTCTCCCTGTCGATGCTTTGGTTGATCTGTGGTATGACGTTTTGACAATACACAATTGGGGTCCAAGGAATTATCCTAAATCAACCCACTTAATAACAGAGAAACACCAAAGATTGAAAAACCTAAAAACAGACAGAGGCTTAAAATGCACAGCCTCTACTGCTTAGGCAGTTAAAATACCACTCCCAAGGAAAACCTGGGTATCTACGCTTCCCTCAAGCACAACCAAGTGTTAGTCCCAAAATAGTCTGAGGGAGTGGGATATTACATGGTCTCGAAAGTACATTAGCTGCAAAGAGATTCATCCATCAATATTAACAGATCGCTAAATCATATATGGAAATATCCACATCAACTGGGCAAAATAATTACATACTGAAATAGCTAAATCTTAGGAGGATTTCGCTATATACAAAGGCAAAGGGATTCAAAGGAGGATTTCGCTATATACAAAGGCAAAGGGATCCAAAGGAGGATTTCGCTATATACAAAAGCAAAGGGATCCAAAGGAGGATTTCGCTATATACAAAGGCAAAGGGATCCAAAGGAGGATTTCGCTATATACAAAGGCAAAGGGATCCAAGGAGGATTTCGCTATATACAAAAGCAAAGGGATCCAAAGGAGGATTTCGCTATATACAAAGGCAAAGGGATCCAAAGAGTCATTATCAGAAACAAAAGGAGTAATTCTCCTCCCTCTCAAAAACACAGTAGTATTTCCACTTGATCCCGGAATTGGATGGGACCTGCTTCATCAGGGTGCAGAAAGGCAGCTGAACCCCTTTTCAATTCACAACATATATACAAAGGCAATCCCATCCATTGTCTCCAAAAGCACTACCTCCAAAAAGGATAAAACACCAGGCAAAAAGATTTTTAAAGCCCAATAATAAAAAAATAAATAATGGATCCCAACATCTGGATCAAATTTAACTAGCAGATAATCCTACCCCAATCAATCCCCTCATTTAAACCTGTGGATGTCAGAGATTTTAGTCTGAGAATCCATCTAGCTTCTAATCTAAATAATTCCCTTTTTGATTTATGCGTATCCACGCAAGAAAAAAACAGGTCATCCACAGAGTGGATGGAGTTCCATGTAATGCTGTACTAAAGGCTCCAAGACTCCAAGGTTTTCTTACATCTAATATTTGATCTGTGTTCTATGATCCTGTCTTTTACAGGTCTAAAGGTTTTGCCAACATAATTGAGGCCACAAGTACACTGGACAATGTAGATCACTTTGGAACTGCGGCACGTGAAGCTATGCCGAATTACACAGTCATACTTCAGGAGAGATGAAGAAAAAGCCCAATTTGCCATATTCAAATGACAAACACTACAATTTAGGCATTTATGATTGCCCCCCACTCTGCCCCTATTCTCATTAAGCTCCCCTTTACCAAAGGCGCTGTGAACCAAGTAGTCCCCCAAATTTGTTGTTCTCCTTTAGGCTGAGAGTCCATCCATGGAAGCAGCTACCCTAGTCTGCATGGGGCACTCCAGATTTTTCAACAGCGATCCATGCATGGCCATGGGTGGCTGGTGCATGGGACACAGGAGCGTGCCTCCTCAGGCACCAACTTTGAACAAACAGTTGGACACATGGACAGTGGGGGGCCATGTGTGGAAGCGTCTCATTTAAAAACACACTGTGTATGTGTGCACCTCCTGCCTCCTGGTTATTGCCTGCCTGCCAAGAGGTCTCCCTCCTCTTCCTTGCTCCCAGGATAATAGCCCTTCTGTTCTGCTCTCCTCCTTGCTCTGACCCCCTCACACCTGAAACTTCCTGGTAACTCTAGTAAGCACCATGTTAAGGATTGTCACACTTACTCTTATTCCTATTTACCATTAACTAAGCTATCACATTATTTCTTTACAGGTAATTTATTTATTATCATAATTTGGCTACAATTTTTTCATACTGCCTTCACTCTGTCCTTTTGTGCAGAATTGCATTATATACAACCAATTGTATCAAGTTGTCTACACTGACATTGGCAACGTTTCATTATATAAAGTGTATACAATTTGTATACATTTAAATGACAGAGTTAAGGCAGTAAGTAATATGTATGCTATGAAATTAAGTACATTTCTTCCCTTAATGTTGATGGTAAATTATGGAATCTAGATAGAAAATCTCTAAATAATTTTCATGCTTTTTGGCATTTGGGTTTTGTTGTAATGGATCTTGTCAAATGTTTTTTGAATTGTAATTGTAACTGATTTTCATAGGGGTTTTTTGGAGTTTAAGTTAGGGGAAAATGTATTTTGTGAAATGGTTTTGAAAGGAAAGTTTTTTATTTTGGAAATGGTTCTGCCTTTAACGGTTTTTGAAATCATAAAGTTTTTTGGTTTGGAAAATTTACGATGTGATTAATTTAGTAATGAGAATGTTAAAGATATCACATGTCAGTTATATATGATTCACTGTATCTTGGATACATTATGTCCCACACTGATACAAAGTATCAAAGGCCCTTTTTCACACAAGACGCCCCCCCCCAACACACATGGGCAACTATATGAGCAAGTGGGGGGCATCCATGTGACCGCCAGTGGGGATGGGTAGGGTGCTGCGAGTGCTCCCATGCTCCACCCATCTCCACCGATTCCCACACATGGAGGCATTGGAGAAAACAGAGATGCCTTCGTGCGTAGAGATCAGTGGAGATGTGTGTGCATCTGTGTGATGGGCCGCACACATGCCGCACACTCACCGCAGCCTTCACCCATCCCTCCTGAACGGCAACTCCTCCAAGGCCTGTGTGAAAGGGGTCAAAGACAAGTTTTAGAAAATGCACTCGCACACCCACAAACACACACACTTCCTCCTCCCCCCATACTCACTCATTCTCATTCTCTCTCACACACACCACACAGGAAACACGGATACTCCATTTTCCCTCCCCTAAGGATAATTCACTTCTTAATCTTGCTGCTGCCACTGGAATTTTAATCCTATCCTTAAAATTTCAAAATAAACAATTATTTTGGAATTTTAATCCTGCTCTCAAAAGTGTTTGCAATTCTCCCTAGTTTTGTGTCACCATCAAAATTGGGTGATTTCAGACGTTACGGGCGGGTGGTTCACCGCAGTGAACCCCCAGGGGGGGTGAACAGCGCAACCACGCGCGGGGGTGGAAAAACGACCCAAACAGACGTGCCGGGAACGGGACCACGGCCCGGAACCGGGCCGAACCATCGCGGGCTGCAGCAGCACAACAGACGTGCAGCCGAACCCCCGCCGGGCGCAAAACTCCCGCAAGGCACCAGGCAGGGGCGGGACGCAGACATGGCCGCCTGAGGGTAAACGAAGCCAAAAGGCACACAAGGGAACGCCCACACAAGGGAAATGGGAAGGGAGGGGGGAAGAGGGAGAACAGGCTGACAGCCGACACACACAGCGGACCCGCAGCGGGACACACAGCACGACCACACGCCCGGGCACACACACACACAAGTGAAAGGTT
>QEPC01015241.1:59795-72957 GCA_003113815.1 Sphenodon punctatus
TCGGAGACAGACCGAGTCCGACGCCAGCGTCGCTCTAGCCTCCTGCCCACACGCTTCATACACCGCAGCCCCTCAGTAAACCAAGGGGTCCTGCGGTGACGAGACCGAGGCAGAAGGCACCTCGGAGCCACCCTGTCAATGGCCTCCTCCAGCAAGCTGTTCCAATGCCGGACCAGCTCATCCACAGAGTGACCGTCCACGTCCAGGGTAAGCTCCCTCAGTACCTCCTGGAACCGCTGGGGTTCCATCAGCCTCTGAGGGCGGACCATCCTAACTGGTCCCTTCCCCTTCTGGAGGGGGCGCGCTAAAAGACCGGCCTGAAGGGGTTGTGCTGGTGCTGTCTCCTAATTTAAATGCAAATTCAATCAAACAGGAATCTAACTTCATTCAACAGATCTTGAATTAAGATCTACAAAGCAAGGCTTTATTGTGGCGCCTCTCCCTGATGCAGGGTGTGCAGTGCAACATATTCACTGGGCAAATGGGTGCGTGGCCGTAAGGTATATTGACTGACTTGACTCAGAATGCCAATTCTGTTTAATCTATTATAGGCTACTAGTACCAAATCTGATTATAGGCTACTAGTACAACATTCCATTTTGCCGATTATAGGCAAATGGAAGTACACCATTCCATTTTGCCACTCTGCCCTCATCATCACGCCGACTCATAGACAGAGTTGTCTTGCAATTCAGCACGAGTCTGACTCCTGTGCACTGCAAGGTGTCTGTGTTGTTCAGCAGAGATTCAAGTGCTTTCTATATCTAAGATTATTGTTTTGTAATAACTGATCAATTTATATTGCTTCCTTTAGTTGACGTTGGGAAGGAGAACTTCCCTTACTTGCCCATCATAGCACACCAAGTAATGTCGACTCACCACCGCACCGGCACCACCCACTGACCTCCTACAGACCTATACAGTGTCCAGTCTCCAGTGGTGTGTAAAGTGACCATTTATATGTATTGCTCGGCTTAGCAACATTTTTTATTTACTTATCTTTGGGCACCAGCAGCAGCACCTGAGTCAACCGTCATGTAGTACATTTACATAAAAATAATTAATGCAAATTAAACACACAAAGAAATGTAATTAAATTATTAACTCAACTCAAAATCAAATAAAATAGTTGTTGGCAAATAATAGCGATTGATACTAGCAACTTTGCAAAACAACACCAGAATTATAAATTGAAAACCAAATTTACTAATTTACTAATAAACGAAATACAATTCAAAATGGTGAGTCTAAGCCTTCCTAAAGCATTGCCTTTCTATGAGGCACTCCTGGAGTAACTTCATGATAAGAACATCTGGTCTATAGGTGCTTCTTACATTTGACGATTGGAGGAATTTTGCATACACCCAAACATTCAATATAATGTGGATTTTAAAGATGTTCACATTAAGTGGATTAGAACTTAGTATTAGATGTATATTTTAAATATATTTTTAAAATACATCTTTTAAAATATAACTTAAGTACTAATTCATCACATTTGTGTCTGTTTGGTTACAGAACATAAGAACAACACCTACCAGTACACAGTCCCACCGCTTGAATGGCAAGACGATGACGTGAGACTTCCCAGCCATGCTGTAGCCAGACTACGACTGTATCGCCTTGCCCAGCCATGTCTCAACAATCATTGGTTCCGCAGCTTGTCCGCCTGCACAATGAGAGGCCACAAAAGTCAAAGCAGCAGCAGAAGCTGTCTCTCCCAAAGCATTCGAAACAGTCTTGACTCGGACCGTACTGCAGAATCTGCCCATGATGATGGGCACAAAAGCAGCTTCTTCCACAAAAGCAGCTTGTCGTAACAGCCTCATCATCCTATTAGTCCTCATGAGGAGGCCGAGGCGGAGGAACCTCATCCTCAGCATCACATGGAGGTGGATGAATCTGATCCAATTAAACTTCCACATGGTGGAACTGGTAAAGAATTTTCTTCTCCGAGGACGAGTTCTCCTCATCCTCGTCTTCATCCCATTGATGCTGCTGATGCTGCTGGTGCTCTTTCTGCAGCAGCAGATGAGGATGAGGATGACGAGGGCACTCATGGTCAATGTTCCCAACTCCAAGAACCGCAGGAGCAGCCGGGGATCCCAAAACTGGAAGTGGGCAAGAAATTGTTTTCAGGGTACCAAGGCCACTGGTGCAAGAACAAGGATGTACTCACACCTGGTTACAGGAGCAGCATAGGGTATTTTCAGATGTGACGGGGCCAGTTGGCCCCGTCATGAAAACAATTAATTCATCCCCTGCCGGGACGACCCCGTCATGCCCTAACAGAGGTGCCAGGGGATCCCAGTGGGGAATTGGGGAGGGGGTGGGGCCGCGCGGCGCAACATGTGGCCGAACGGCCCCACCCTCTCCACGCTCCCCGCCGCCCACCCTCTGGGGAGATGGGCAGCCGCCGCGGCCAATGTGGCCACAGCGCTCGCCCAATTTGGCCACGGGCCAGAATCCCTGCAGGGATTCCAGGCCGTGGTCGCCGTCCAGAAGTGACGGAGGGGTTCGTCACAGCGGGGAATCGCCTTCTCCACGCGATGACCACCGGCCCCGCTGCTTTGGTCGCTCGCGTGGCGAAAGTGATTCCCCGCCGTGGTAACATCNATGACCACCGGCCCCGCTGCTTTGGTCGCTCGCGTGGCGAAAGTGATTCCCCGCCGTGGTAACATCTGGGGGGGAACATCCGTTCCCCCCAACAGACGTTCCGTTATCACAGCCACCACAGGGAATTGACTGTGGTTGACTGTGATCTTGTAACGTCTGAAAATACCCAGTGTGTCACAGACAGAATCATTACCAGTACCACCATTTTCAAAGTATAATAATGTGTCGTCTTCTGTTTCAGTCTTAGGCACTATGTTGGCACAGGGGATGGATGACATTGAAGAACTCATGCCAGCAACTATGCGACTCCTAGGAAGACACTCTGTCACTACGAGGAGAAGTGCAAGAAAGCCATCGGAGGAGGCAATGCGTGCAGAGGAAGACATCATCGATATTACTCCAGTGTGGGGTCATGGTCAGTACCGTGATACTGCTGATGGTGACACTGATTTGGAGGACAATGTAATTGGTGATGATGATGATTCTTACCTCGACCCTGACTACGGCCCTACTCAGTAGTGCAAGGAGCCACCCTCAAAAATAGCAAGGATTGTACCCCCGAAAGTGCTTGCGAAAGTGTGTGTTTCTGTGCCTCCACAAACGTCTTCACTAGCCACTGCATCTTTGTTTCATAGATCTTCAAACCAACAAAGGAAGATTCAATCATGCACCACTACTGCTGTCACTGTTTAGCATGAAGCTAGCACCGGCAACAGTGTATCATCGGCTGATGTTACCCACTCTTCGGAAGGAATGCTTGAGGGCACAAGCAATGTAACGATGTCAGTCATGTCCAGGAACAGTAACAACACAGACGGCAGAACAGGTGAACGGTCTGATGTTTGGAAGCATTTCTCACCTTGCGATCCAAAGAAACTGGTCATTCAGTGCAAATACTGCTGCCAGGAAATAAAGAGAGGAAGAGATGGGGGCATCAGGCCAGGAACAAGTGGAATGCAAAGCTACATGAAACACCACCACCTGTCCATTATCAATGCCCAAGGTCACAAAGCCAAAACACAGCAGCATCATGATAATTCATTGCGACTCAATAATGGTGCTGCTGTGCAAGTGACATTGGAGCAAGCGGTACAAAACCAAATGAAATGGGCAGCATCTCACCCAACAGCACAGTACTACCTCGCGCTGGTAACAAAGATGGTGGCAATCAACATGCTGCCATTTTCTTTTGTTGAAAATGAGGGATTTCGTGAGCTCATGGCAGCCATTGCCCCATGCTGGAAGGTACCTTCAAGAGTGTATTTTGTCAGGAAAACCATTCCTGGTCTGTATTCCGAAGCACATATAGCGGTGGCGGCAGCAATACGTGGTTGTGAAGGTGGAGTTGTCCACCTAACCACTGACTTGTGGACCAGCAGTCAGCGCATTGAGTATCTATCTTTAACGGCACACTGGATTAAACGTGACTCCAATAACAAACTACATAGACAGCAAGCCATGCTTGCTTTGCAAGACTTCCCCAAATTCTACTCAGCAGACAACATCCGCGAAACACTCTTACTCCTGTCAAAAGAATGGTTGGAGCCGCTTGGTCTCTCTGTGGGATTTGCGGTATCAGATAATGGTCCCAATGTAAAAAAAGCAATAGATGACGCATGTATAGCAAGAGTTTCTTGCATGGCTCATTCTCTTCATTTAGTTGCCCAGAGATTTTTGGAGAAGGATGACTTTGTGGTGGAAACCGTTGAAAGAGCCAAAAAGATTGCTGTGCACTTTAGGAAATCTGCTGTTGCACGGCGGATGCGGAGGAAGATACAGACAGATAGGAACCTACCGCTTCAGTATTTTCCAATAGATGTAAGTACCCGCTGGAACTCCACCTATAACATGCTACAACGACTACACACACAGAGGGTGGCAGTTGATACTTACTTTGTTGTTGCCCGCGCAGCAAAATTGGTTAGGGATGATTCCGAAATGAAGCTGACTGATGCACACTGAGATCTTATTGAAATCCTTTTAGCTCTGCTTAAGCCTTTTCTTACAATGACAGAGTTTGTCAGCAAGGAAGATGCAACACTGAGCCAGTCCTTGACAGCACTCACATATATAAAGAGCCAAGTGTCTTTGATTGGTGACCAGCTTGAAGCCGATGGAAACAGGAATGGAGCTTCTTTGTGTCGAACCTTGCTGCACTTCATTGTAGAAAGCCCACAGTTCAACAAGATGGCTGGCCAGCCATTGTACCATAGGGCCACAGCACTTGACCCCAGATTTAAGAAGGCAACACAGGTTCTCGGTGGTGAAGGTGCAGCAGCTGCTGCAAGCCTTGACATTGCATCACTGCTGGTGATGCATACTGGGAATGATACTGTTAGTGACTCTGAAACTGAAGTAGAAGAACTGGATGATATTAATAACCGTAATCAAGAAACACCGCAATCCCATTCCGTTTGGTCTGTGTTTGAACAACTCGGCATAATAGAATCGTCATATGCGTGTACACCAACTAATAGAAGAAAAAAGGAAAGTATGCAACGGCCAACCACAATGGCAGCTACAAAGGACGTGTATGATCAGTACCTGATGTCTGCAGGGGTTCTTGGCATGAACAATGATCCTCTGTTGTTTTAGAATGAAAAACAAGAAGCTTGGCCAGCACTCTATGATCTTGCAATATCCCACCTTGGCTGTCCCCCGAGCAGTGTTCCATCGGAACAGCTGTTCAGCTGCGCCGGTGCAATTGTGGGCAGCAAACGAACATGTCTATCAAGTACTAACCTTGAGAGGCTAGCATTTATTCGTATGAACAGGTCTTTCTTCCCACCAATTACAAAAGAATTTATGAAAGCAACAGATGAAGACATTTTGAAAATAAGTAAAGCAGCTGCTGCGCTACAAAGTCGGTGTTGCGATCTCGATGATGATGTCTGCGAGGGAGTTCATGAGTATTAGTTTACCATTAAAAAGAGAGGTATAGACAGTATTGACATTTCTATGTTATGCATAATGATTAATATTTGTCTTTCTCTGCCCAAACTGGCCGATATACCAAGGTGGTTTGTTTTGCATTACTACTCGTTGTGTAAAGCAACGTTGTGTAGGGTAGCCATGCCAAGTTGCATGCCACTGCCAGGCTATGCTCAGTCATGTTTGGCAGCCAGCACCCTTATCCCCTACATAGGTGAAGGGAAGATATTGTTAAGTGGAGTGGTGGCCAATCTGAAGCAACACGCCCTCCATGCCTCCCCCCACTTAACAATATCTTCCTCCCCTGGGTATGATGGCAAGTGCAACACGTAAAAGAAAGACATGTCTTCATTTAAATACAACCTTCATTTCTCCGAACATGTACAGTAAAATTTCCATATCTGGGGTGGTATCATAACCAGATCACAGTGTCCGCACCCCTGCCTGCCTGGTGCCCTGCATGGTGCACTGCCTGGTGCCCTCCCCTGGCTGTGTAACTCATAAGACAAAAATACTCTTTCTCCAGGACTTCCATAGAGCAGAAAACATCCATTGTTCTTTTATTGAACATCCATTGTTCTTTTATGCTATGTAATAATGCAAGGTCACATGATGTGACATCATGTGAAGAGTGTAATTACTCTCCCAAACCTTTTAAAGTATCTGTGTACTTACAAAACCATGTAAGATAACAAAATTAAACTCAAAAATAAAAATAAATTACAAAATGAGACCTACTGCGTGAATTTCTAAACCTTATAAAATATCTTCTAAAAAAGATATAAAAAGAAGATATAAAATATAAAATATCTTCTAAAGAATCCTTTCTGTTTTGCTCTGTCACAGTCCCTCCCCAGCCACTGCCACCAGTGCCATCCTTGTCCTTATCACATGCATATTTAGCTTCCTCGTCACAGTTCTCTCCACTATTTCCTCTGTTACTCACTGAACTTAACCCCATCCCACACAGATAACATCAGATCAGTCCTGCTGATTCCAAAGTTCTGCGATCCCAAATCCTTCAACTCCCTCACTGTGTCACTCCCCCTCCTGCCCATACTCCACCCTAGTCCGTAGTACATCCCTCCCAGCGAAGTTCCTTGAGTCTGACCCCAGCCCTGCTGCCCTCAAACCGGCGTCATGTGATGACTGATGTTGTTGACTTGAATTAGCTTAGTTACTACACATTCCTAAATCACACACCGTCCGTGGTGTGACCTGCGGTTCCCCATGACTCTCTACAGTACACCCTGATGTGGTCCTCCCACGCACCCTGCTCTTGTAACAAAGCAGAACCAACTAAGTTTAGGGTGGGGGGGGGAGAGATAGCACAGTGCAGTGTGTCCAATGGTGGCAGCAGACGCAGTGTGTGGCAGCCACGCACGCTAAAGGGAATGTGATGAGCTGCCACTGGGCATGGTGGGTGGGCAGGGAAGGACTAGGTCTCACTCTAGGTACCATCAGCAGCAGGTACCCGCAGCCTTGGCGTAGAGGCCGGGCTGGAAAATGGGTGGATAGAGTTGGGAGAGAGTGTCCGTAAGAATATACCTGCTGTGTGTGTACGTTCATGCTGCTGTTTGTGCTGTGTGTCCACTTAGTAGTTATCACACAGACATGAGAACCCACTGACATGATGATGGCTGTATATTTGGTGGTATGGTGTCAGCATCAAAGAACAGAAGTCAGACCACAATGGTCCATCTAGCCCATCATCCTGTGTGCAACAGTGGCCAATCACAGACAGTGTCTTGCTAGAAGCACCCCAACAGATCACAAACGGGTCATCCATGCCCTCTGTTGTGTTGTCCTCCTCCCCGCCCCCTCCAGCTCATCCTCCTGTCATGGTCTCATAAATAATAACTTCTGTTACATCTTAAAGGCACCACCACAGGAAAGACAGATGAACCCTGGTCCATGGCCACTCCGTGCATTTTTAAAACACCGCCAAGGCAAGGAGGAGGAGTGAGTGAGTGAGAGAGACGGAGGATGATGATGACCATTTTCTACATTTGAAAATTTGAAAATGTGTGAGTGAGTGACACTGACAACAAGGAGACTAGGAAGGAGCCGGCGCAGCAGGGGGGTGGGGTGGAATGGAACTCCTGCTGGAGCCTGGAGACAAGTACAGTGCTTTGTTTCCTAGGTTAGGTTGGAGACGCCCAGTCACGCCCATCCTTGCAGAAAGCTACTGAGTGGTTCATTCATTGTTGTAGTGGGGGAAGTGTGCAACTACGAATGAATCATTTGTTTGCCAAACCAGTTCGGCAGGTATTCTGTGTGACTGCCTGAGTTACTGTGTGTCAGAATGAAAGAGAGTCAGGAGGAGGTGGCCGCCGGGCCAGGCAGGCTCCTCAGTCTCAGTCAGCGCTCTCTCTCTCTCAGACTCCAAGAAGGATTCATGGATCATGGTGGTGTCACACTGTCTGTGTGTGCAGACTTCTTCACTGAGCGCATTCCAATCTCCACAAACATTCAAATTCAGCTTTTCATAAATGCAGTCAGTTTCAAAATGCGCTTAAATAAACCCAATAAACCCCATCATGCCATGCACTATTCCCACTCGGGTTAATTTAAGTGTATTTTGAAACTGACTCCATTTGGAAAGCAGCATTTTAATTCATGCCCAGCGCAGCCCCTCAGGTGGGGGGCTCACGGCGGGTCCCGCCCGGAGAGGGCTTTAACTGACAATGACACTGACTAGGCTAGTCGGTAATAGTATGTATCCTGGTTGTGGGAATGTACACGGTGGGGATGACCCAGTCTGGGGGAGGGGAAGTAAATAGGTCACCCAATGTCTGTAATGTACTGTAGTCTGTGACTGGGCTCAAGCACAGAGGCCACGGTGGAAAGGCCCCTGAGAATAGACAAAGACAGAGCACTCCTCTGCCCCTTTATACTTTACTACAGAGTCCAGCGGTAGCTACTCCCAGAGTCCCAATCCCCCATTCCCACTGCAGGCTGGAAATGGCTGTAGGAGGAGCAAAGTCCTCAGCTGAGCTCCTGACCCACAGAACACAGCAAAGAGGGTGTCTCTGGCAATGGGCCTACTTGTGGGGTCACGCACTGCACAGGAGCAGCATATGTGTTTGGGGGGGTGTTGTGTTGGTGTTGTCTCAAATAAACTTCCACAAATTTAAAGAAGTCACAGAGAGTACTTTTATCTATTGCTCAAGAAATATTTTTATTTATTTTTATCATCAAGTATCTGAGTTGTGTTGTCTTACAGAGTATTTACTTTTTATTTCCCCACGCATGTTCATTTCAACGTTCTTGGTTTCCAGCTCAATATTTGAAATTCAGCATCCTGACATCATTTGTGTCATCATTTGAAAATCAGCTTTTATCAGCTTTGGTCTTTTTTCCATAATTGTGAGATTTACAATTTTCTTTTAGTTTTATACAGAGACTTTTTAAAGGTCAAGAACTTAAGTTGCTTGCCACCCAAACATCTATATTAGAATACTACCTCTGGCCATAACAAACTGCCAATACAAACAAACCAACAGACATACTACTACAGAAATACAATTACAATATATTTTCTGTCTACATGCGTCTCATTTAAATTAAAAATTGGCTGTATAAAACCATAACCAGACTAAATAAATAAATAAAAATAAAGAATACTACCTAAAATACTAATAAAGTAAAGAATATTAGTATACAATACTATTCTTATTATGTATACAAATTATATATGTCCAAGTTCCGGTCACGATTGTGGAAGCGGATGATTTTTTCCCGAACCTCGCACCCATAATCTAGCAGCTCATCTTTTTCCAACTGCAACTTCTGTACCGCCTCCTGTGAAACTATTAAGGATTCATTAAAGTGATTTATGCAATACTGCATCTTCAGAAAAACATCAGATGTGGTTGGAACAGCAGCAGCAGGGATAGGAAGACAAGTACCTGCTTCTGGAGGTCGTGTTACACGGGAAGTAGGTGTTACAGCTGCTGGTGCAGCAGTTGGCAGTTGCACTGGTGATCTGACATGAGATGTTTTATTAGAAGCTGCTGCAGGGGTAGGAATAGGAGGATCTGATTGGGACAATGATTCACCCGAATCCATAACCAGAGCTGCTGCTTCTGTGACCTTCTGCATCATTGCTCGCACTAGGCAACGCGGACGCCGCATCTTTATGCGACAACGGCGTGCTAGCACTGGCATTGTAATGCAAGTGGAATCAGGGACAGTGTCAGCAACTGAATCTGAATTTAACTCCAGTGGAGCGTTGTCCCCTGGATGCTTGTCGTCACCAGAGGAGCTTTTTTCATTATATTCTGCTGGTGCAGCCTCGGAGAACAAATCAGAATCATTCTTCTCCATCCTTGCCCGCATTTGATGCCACTTCTTTGTTGCTGAAGATTCAGAGGAAGAATCCGAATCCTTCTGAATCTTTGGCATCCTTGCCCGCATTTGATGCTGCCTCTCTGTTCTTCCTCCTGTCTCTGAAGGAGATTCAGACTCAGATGAAGAATCCAAATCCTTCTGCAGAATCTTCTGCATGCCTGCCCGCATTTTGCACAGCCTCTCTGTTGTAGGAGATTCAGAGGAAGAATTGTTCTGCATTTGACGTGTCCTCTTCTGCTGTCGTAGAGACTTTGCAGTCGTGCACTTCTGGGAGAAGGTTGGAGCAAGCTACGCAGATCGATGTGGTGCACATGTACCACATGTACCACATCATTACGATAGCGTAATGAACTAGTTCCTGTGTCAGGTGCCTTGCAGCTTATACACCTGGCTTGGTTGGAGGGCATTTCTGGTGTCTGGATAAAAAATTCCCAGACACGGGAATAGCGCATTCTTCGCCCACCACGCCCACCACGGCCATGCCCTTTAACACACTGTATCATCTGCGGCTGTTGTTCTTCTACCCCTGCATTAGTAGCCATCGTCTAGTAAGCCAGATGAGGACGTGCTGTGATCTATATGTGAAATAGATTTTTAAAAATGATGTTAGAAATATATACCCAATGTATACCCTATGTATACCCTAATAATAATATACCCAAATAAATAAGGAAAAAATAAATGTTTAAGAATTATTTAAGAACAGACAGCTCTAAGAATAGACATGTTCAAGAATAATATAATAGACATTTGAAAATTGGTACACAGAACATATAGAAGAGTAATTATAATATTTTTGAATATATACAATATTATACAAAAGAGTTATTATAATATTGTCAAATTATTTACTTTAAAGACTGCAAGTACATACCGTCTGCACACAGAGTTCGGCTTTGGTTTCCCTGAGGCTGGGCATGTGCTCAGTTGTGGTGGCCGATCCTTTAGAAGACAAAAAACTAAAAATTAAGGAAAACCAGTCATTTGCAAAAGAGAAATAATCTAATATGAATCTTGGCTTCTCATTGCCAAGTAAAGAATTACATTAGCTGGGCCTGGCCATACTCACAGTTGTTAAAAATATTAAGAAGACATATACTGTTCAACCATGCAGAACTGAACTAGTAGTAGCTTCTGTGCTGCTTGGGGTAGGACTCTCTGGCTTTATAAATTGTTAGAATAATATTCAGTGTAAAGAAAAGAACTGGGTGCTTAACTATAGCTCGACGTTGTTAAGGCAAGGAAGGAGTTGGACTTGGTGGGAGGGACTGAGCTGGTTGTTAACGTTAATAGGAGGAGAAAAGGTAAAGTTAAATTACCTGCTGCAGTAGACTAGTAGTACAATTTTATTTTCTAGTATGTAGTTCAGATGCCCAGGCTCATCTCCAATCATGGGTGAAAATAGACATGATGCTAACCACCCTTTACCACCCTTGGTGGTTATTTATGCATGTTGCAGGGCCGTATTGGTGCCCTATGCAGCCCTGAAACATGCATAAATAACCACCAAGGGTGGTTAAAGGGTGGTTAGGGTCATGTCTGTTTTCACCCCATGCCTGGCCAGAGCCCTGAGGGGGGGTGGGAGGGGAGGCTATTGTGGTTCAATTCAGGCCAGGGAACCAGAGCCCAGAAGAAGACATTATTTCGCATTCACATCTGAGCCGGCAGGGAGGGAGGAGGAAGAGGAGACCCACTGCGAGGGAAGACGGGGGGGGCAAGGGTGTCAAATGGCAGGAAAAGTCAGAGCTGGGAAGTGAACAGGAATCTGCCGACAGGATTCTCTCGCACATAAGGAAAGCCACAGCAGATCCCATCTCAGCCTGCTCCTCCTCCATGCCTTTAAATGCCTTGAATCCTGCCTTGAAATGCTCATCTGATCCCCGCGGCCCACCCCTCAGTCTTCCCTCGCAGCTGGTCTCCTCCTCCGACCTCCCTCCCCGCCGGCGCAGATGTGAATGCAGAATATAAATGAATACATTTTGATTCAGCTCTTTCCTAATTAAGCAGGAAATGTGCATTGTATTACAATTTGCAAATTGCTTGCAGCAACTAGTTTTGAGAAGTCCGATGACGGACGGGGGATGGGAAGATACTCTCAGATTCGGTCTCTGAGGCCTAGGGGCATTTGGCAGCAGCGAGCGCCCCTAGGCTGCAGACTGAATCATTATCAACCCATGCTGTGACTGGAGTTGGACTCGGGACTTCAGACCGCACTTCAAAACAACAACACCTGGGCCAGAATGGGAGGAAGTCCTGGGCCAGAACAGGACTCGGGAGGGAGTTTTTACTTACCCACCTGCATGTGACTTCCGGGACTGCTCACTGACTCTCCCGTCCAGAGACTTGCTGCACTACCACTACTTCCGGTACAGCATGGGAGGGCCCCCTACAGGCTACAGCGTGCGAGTGCAGCGTGCGTGGCGCTGCGCATGCGCAGGCTGACTGCAAGTTGAACTTCAAGCAGTGCGCACATGAATCAAGACAAGCAAAACCTGGCTCCTCGGGCAGGGGCAAGGAAGGGTGGGTACTCGGAATAAACTTCAACGTTTTTTCCAACTGCCCTGCCCCACATAGTCTAGCTGGCAGTCAGCAAATGAGCATTGCTGTAAATTTCCTTTCTTGCCTTAAATTTCCATCAGTCACCCACTTTCCCAATCTGTTAACCATTCCAATGTTTGATCGACATTCATTGCCGACATTCCACAAAAACCGACACTATGATAAGACCAGATATTTCGCAGTATCCCGGTATTTTCCACTAGCAGTTCCACAAAACAGCAAAGAATGGAATTAACGGAATATTGCGTGGAAATGGCGGAAACATTGCACTAATCCCGAAATAGTGGAATGAAACACCGGAATGGAAAAAAGAAACAAGTATTGTCTCCGCGATTATTCCGTCAGTTTCCGCGATTATTCCATCAGTTTCTGAATTAGCGGAATGCTAGCAGAATTTGTGGCATGCCAGCAGAAAAGCTGCGGAATGTAATGGGCAATTCTGAAATGGCGGAATGAAATAGCAGAACGGAAAAAGGAGTTACCGCTTCAACCCTACCCCCAGACATCCGATGCCAGACGCCGGATGTCTGGAGGTTCTACAACAAGGGTGACGCAATCACAACATACAAGATATGGCATGGGGACTGGAACAACGGGGAATGAATTGCCCTATGACCTGTTAGGAATGGAAGTCCCCTGCAGAGAGAGATTGGATGGCCACCCAGTCCACCCACTTGTGGAGACAGAATGCAGGCAGGGCTTG
>QEPC01015241.1:93882-108555 GCA_003113815.1 Sphenodon punctatus
TCTTTGTTGACTTGGGACCCTTTTCCCCTTCCTTTCTGTAGCCTCAATGATGAGCTGTGCACTCTGAGGCCGGGTTCCCCGGCTGGGAGAACGAGAACTGTCTCGAAACACCCAAGAGACTGGCTGAGAGGTTTTTCCTTCTAGATATCTTTCTTATCTGGGTTCTCTGGGCCCTTCCGACAGTAACCCTCCCCAGGTATAGGTTCCCTCAATCCCTGTCTCCTGCTAGGGTAGGGTCCTTTCCCCTTCCCCCCCCTGACAGGGACATGGCAGAACACTAGACCAGAGGGCTCTACCGACAGAAACCTGGGCTAAAGTCAGAGCATGGCAGTGATGCTGCTAACTCAGACACTGCCCTAGAGCAACAAGCATGCTGGTTCAAGTCCTGTGTTCTCACAAACTGGCTCCTCAGGTTGTAGCTGATACACAGTTTCCTTGGTGGTGAGGTTCATCATGCCCTGCCTTAGCTTCCACCAGAGCAGTCCCTTTTCCTCTCTTGTGTAGAGACAGCAGGTGGCTTGTTGGAGGTTTATAGGCCTTTCTAGAAGAGCTAAAAATATCTCTCAGTTAAAGAGTTAAGACCACCTCCGTCTTATCTGGTCATGACCCTTGGTGAACAGGGCCTTCCTGAACAAACTGTGGGTATTCTTTTTTCCTCACAGAGACCACAGATTAAGAGACTTTGGCCCTTTTCACACAGGCTGGGAGGAGCTGTTGTGTGTGTGGGTGCGTGTGCACCACTGACTGTGGGAGGCGCGTGGGCAGCTGGTTACACGGACACACACATCTCCGGCCCTTTTCACACGAGACGTGCCCTCCCCCCCCATGCCCACGTGTGGGAATGGATGGGGGTGCCCGTGTGACTGCCGCAGGTGGGGGTGAGTGTGCGCTCCCACGCTGCATCCATCTCCACCCATAGCATACGCACAGAGCCATTGGCCAAAACAGCGATGGCTCCGTGCATGGAGATGGGTGTGTGTCTGTGTGATGGCCACCGACACGCCGCACACCCACCACAGCACACACCCATCCCTTCCACCCACCGCAGCCCATTTGAAAAGGGCCTTTGTTTTATCCGATGCCTCCGTTCGTTTCATGGTAATTTTTATACATATTTTTGATTCTGGAGTTTCTGAATTTTTGTCCTAGTTTGGGATAAAAAGTGTTGTTGAGAGGTGGGCAGGTTCAGCTCTCAGGGTTTAGGAAATCTATTTTCCAACCAACCTCAAGAAGGACTCTGCTGGGGTATGTCCAGGCCAAGCCATCAGGGGCATAATAGAAGCTTCCCCTCTGTGCCCCTGGCAGTTAGGTATGAGCAGCCCACACAGGATGCCTTCGTTGGAACCCTGTTCTGGCCTGCCTCTAGGGAATGTGCTAAAAACTGCTCAGTTACTTTTTCTTGTAAAAGTGTGTTTTTGTTTTTTTTAAAGTGCCTATTGTGTTTGCAGCTTTTGCACCTTTTTCTCTGTTTTAGCAATTCACACAAGAAACATCTATATATAACTTCAGTCAAACCTGTTATTTTTGGCCTTTACAGACTATAATAAGACAGGAAATAACAATCAAAGTTCAAATTGATCTTCTCCAACATTTAGCTTGAAATCATTGGGTCTGATCTTCTGAGTACTGCTAGCACAGGCAGAAGTCCCATGGAAGTGAATAGGAGCCATGCCCATGGTGAGTACCAGCACTGGTGCTATATGCTCAGAGGATCACATTGATAGTCTTCTATCATAGTAGCTGGTTTTGTCCAAAATCTCAATTTAGCAAAGAAATAACTACTAAATATCTTGTGATTTTCAAGGTATTTAGTCATATTTTACCCTTCAAACTGAAATTCTGGTTGCAACCTAAACAATGGCTGCTTTCACACATTACCGGGGGTGGGGGGAAATTCAATGAGAGCAATCATGGCTGTATTCTCACAGGAATTAGCGCACATAGGAATGCGCTATTCCACTTTTATGCTGCGAGAACACCCGCGATTGCAAAAGCTACATTGTGGGACCCACTCATGTGCGAATGTTCTCGTAGCAAAAAAGCAGATTAGAGCTGTTCCAGCCCCTGTGCAGGCTCGCACCCACCTTGTGCTATTGGCATGCTGGCCAATGTTAGAGGTGGTCGCATTCTCCACCAAATTGTTACTGGGTCCCACCCCAGGGTCTCATTCTGTCTCATAGGGATTGCTTAATAGAGCCTGGAAATCTCTTAACATATTCTCCTTAGAGGCCATTACTCAATTTATCAGTCTCTTGTTCTGTTTATTTAGACTCGCTATACCACAACATATATATATATAATATATATATATAATATATATATATATACCGTCAGATGCTGTTGCAGGACCCAGCTGTTTTGCCAGGCTTTTGGCAGGGGAGACGGGTATTGGGTGTGGGGTTAGGGTGTGGGTGGCTTTTTTTATGGACTTGACCCTTATGGCTTTATACTGATATTTATTCTTTTTATTTTTTGTTATTTATTGACATTTTACTGTTTTATTGTTGTTTCTTACTGTAAGCCACCCCTAACGTATAAATGAATAAATATCAAGCTGTTTTGGGGTCCCAGCCCCCTTATCTACTCATTACCTGGTGCTTTCACAACTTCCAAACTCCTTACAGACTAAATGTCTTCCCAGGCAAATACCTTCTTTGGGGCTCTGTTATTGAGCTTGCCCCTTACTGGGCTTTGCCCATCTTTGGGCTCAGTCACTATCCCACAGAAGCGGCTCAGCCACTGCACTCACAGTTCCAGTGCACTGCGACTTCCTGACTGCCTTGCTGGATAACTTTACCATCCCCACCTCTGGTGTCCTCAGTCTGTAACAGCCCCTCTTCAACTTGGATCTTTCGGGCAGCTCACTCACTCTCGGTATCTCAGTGTCTCTAGACACTTCCAGGTTTCTCTTTACCACCCCACACTGCACCCCACTGTCATGCTGATCTTCACTCCCGCTCCCAGCATTCAGCCCCCTCTTGCCAACTACACTGCGTCTCTCTCTCGCTGATGATCACTTCTGGTTTCTCCCCAGACATTCAAAGAATACTCAGTCACTGTCCCACTGCACCAGTCTTCTAGGTACCTGCTGGCATTTAAATTCCCCACTGCCAGTCAATAGTCAAGCTAGCTCCAGTGGTCTGAAAGGGCCCAAAATTAATTTCCCTGCAGCAGACAGGAGGGTGCAGTCCTCCCTGCTACAAGCACATCCCTATGTACGCTCAGTCCCATGAGAATACAGCTGTGATTGCCCTCAGTTTTCCCCCCTACCAGCCAAAGTGTGACAGCAGCCAATGACTCTGGTCAGCTTTCCAGATACCAATCTCCTTAATTAATGTAGGGTTTCCTTTTTGTTGGATGTTGTGTGTGTGCATGGCTATTTCCTGTATGGAGAATGCTTACAGTAGGAGGATGCTGCGTGTGCGATGTTTTGTATATGGCTGGTGTATTTGTTTGCATACTCTCACAAACTACAGTTGGTCCAATAAAAGATACTACCTGAATTACTTTGCCTCTGTCTCTGACATAAACAGGATAGAGACAGAAGCAGCATAATCAAGAGCATTTAGTTTTGGTTTGTTGGGACAAAAGGGGGGGGGGGGAAATCTAGTCCCTCCCTTTGTCCCATCCTCTCTGCCACCCAACCTTTGAAGGGTGGCAGAGAGGGTGGATAGCAGGGCCAGTCTAAAGGTGCATTCCCATTAAATGTTTAGGCTGGGAAAAACCTCACCCCCACCTTTTCTGTGAATACGTGAAAGGTTTAGGATCCAAGATGCACTGGATGTAATGCAGGTCTTCACACGAGCTGGTTAGCTCGGCATAAAGTGCTTCCCCTGCCTTAATGTGAAAGATCTACGGTGTGGGATGCACAGACTCTAATGAATGTGAAGTGTGAACAGTTATGTGGAAAAGCAAGGGTTGACAATTGGGCTAAATCCAACTCCTGTATTTCCCTTAATTAATCTGCAGTATCAGTCGGCCTTAATTGCAGGGGGGAATAGAAGCAGTTTCCCCTTCAGAAGAGGAATTCCCACTGCCTATCTGGTGGGGACAATGAATTACTGATAAGAAAGGAAAAGAAAAAAGCACAACCGTAATAAAAAATACACTACATAAAAATAACTATATAGCAAATAATAACAATAATAAATGGTGTGTCTAGCGTGATTTCATGTGACTGCGCCCCTAGAGTAAGGGCAACAGGACAACGATTCACTCAATACAGTTGTCTAGACTAGTGTAAGGAAGAGCAGAAATTGGCCCACTAGGTTGATCAGTCCCTTCTCACAACCAGGCTCGACCTGGGGCCCAGTCATTTCTCTTGCCCCGAGCCCTTCTAAACCTAGTTACACCACTGGCAGGAGAGAGAGTGGTAGGTTGTAGTCCGGGGGGGGGAGAGAGACCCGGCCTGCAAAGCTGCCAGGGCCGCCTCTGCATCCCGCGTCTGTCAGCCGCGGCCTCAAAATCGGGTCGGGTAATCGGAGGCGGCCAGGCCACCGCAGCTCGTTTGTCCCGGCTGCTGGTTGCGCTGCGCCCCCTAATGGCGCCGCGGCGCTGGGCAGGCTCCGTCGGGTCTCGCGCCGGTCGGCCCCTGGGCAGGACGCGGTCCCTCCCCCACACACGGGCCCGGCGCTCTGGCCATGGCGACGCGGGTGCTGATCGTGGGCGCGGGGCTCACCGGCAGCTTGTGCGCTGCGCTGCTCCGTAGGGAGCTGCCCCAGCGGTCGCTGCGCATCGTGCTGTGGGACAAGGCCAGGGGCGCAGGTGGGTTCGCTCCCCGGCAGGGGGCCGCGTAGCAGCTGGGCACGGGGAGGAGGTCGTGTCGGATGGATCTCCGGGCCAGAGGGAGCCCCCGCTGCTCTGCATGCGCTTTGGGGCTGCGCTTTGCACTCTCACTCGGGGGAGAAATGCTTTGGAGACAGGGCGCAGGCATGGGGTGGGGGCTCCGCCTGGAGAGGGCTTGCGGGGTCTGGAGCAGACGCAGCTTCGCCCCACGCCGGGTTTGCACAGCTGCCTGCCTGTGCGGACACCCCGAGCCCAGCTTTCAACCCCTCTCTCCCTCCGTGCGCGGGGTTTAAGGAGGAAGAATGGCTACAAGCAGGAGCCCTCATCACCCCGAGTGCACGGCCGATCTGGGCGCGCAGTACATCACCCTCACCCCCGAGTATGTCGAGAAGCACCAAAGGTGAGCGGGCTCAAGTTGTAGATTGTAGGGGACTGGGCATAGGAACAGGGGATGTTCACTGACTTATTAACCAGCTGGTTTGTACGAGGACTGAAACAAATGTAAATCACAACTGCAAACAGAAAAACAGTGTAGCTGCGTGTTGGGCACAGATGAGCTCTTTTATTGGATCAGCTGATCTCACCGACAATAGTTGGTCTAATAAAAGAGAGCATCTAAACTACTTTCTCCATCTCAGAAAAAAATAAAATGACACTGTTAAAGCCACAAGGCAGATGGACATGTAGAGCTGGCCTTACCACAGAACCACCACCCTGGCCCCCACTCTTTCCAGGGCCCCACATTGGCCCCTGTTTTACCAGGGCAGGGTATGGAGCATTAAATATGACCATCTTGCCCCAGGGGCGCCGCACTTTATCTTTGTCCTTGGGTCCCGCAAATTCTAAGGCCGACCCTCTGGACATGGCTTTTTTTTTCATGCTACTAATAACCTATGAAAAGGGAAAAGGCATCCAGTGTATTTGTCACTGTTTATGTTGTCTGTCTTCATTTTTCTCTACCTTGAGCAATGAAAACCAGTGAGGCCTGTTTAGTTTTGTTGTTATTATTATTATTATTATTATTAACAAACATTTATATAGCTCCAGCAGTGTACCTGGCACTTTACAAAGTAGTAAAATAGACATGGTCCCTGCCCCTAGGGCTTACAATCTGAGATACTGGAGCTGGGGAGAGACATAGGAAGGGGAACAGAGGGAGAGACAAGGGGTCTAACATTCATGAAGATGCAAGGTCTCAGGTGCACTTACTTGGCTTGGTTACGTTGAGAATTACAGCAGGCAGGTCCATATGGCAAGGATAGGGGTAAACAGACCGTAGGTATAGGAATAGTGGCTCAGAAGGATAAGGAGTCAGACAGAGCAGAGCGAAAGAGGTGAGTTTTAAGGAGAGATTTGAAGGTATGAAGGGAGGGGGCAAGGCAGATGTGGACAGGGAGGGAGTTCCAGGCATGGGGGGCAGCAAGTGAGAAGGGATGAAGGCGCTTAGGGGAGCAGGGAAGGCGTGGAAGAGTGAGAGGTGATGGGTGATGATTGTTGATCATCCCTGTCATTTTCAAATGCTGAGTTTTGCAGTAGTTGAGTTTCAAAATCAGTTTTATTTGTTTCAAAACACCTGCACTGTTTTTCAGTAGGGAAATAATTCTTTTGCTACGTCAGATAGATCAGGCACCCTTTCTTTCTCTGTGACGGTGGGTTTAATATATTCACACATGTTAAAGTGAAGTGCCTGCTTTGCCTAGAAAACCCAGTAACATCAGCAATGAAAAATGCTTTCTCTTACTTTCACTTTAGGAGGTGTATTTGCCCATACTCCAAGATGAGTATCTGGCCACAGTGCATGCATGAATTCATGCAATTGTTGTCTCCAGACTGTATTTATATAAGCCACAGTGTCCAGCTCTGAATACATCAACATGGCAGGTGCTGTAGGTATAATACTGCAGCCTGACCTGTCACCAATTCAGGACCCTAGTTCTGATCTTCCTTCTAAATCAGTAGACACATCTCTGAAGTTGTGTGCTTAGCTGGAAAAATAAAATAACAAGAATGCTGGAAACACATCATTCTCCACTCTTTCCTTTCTAAAACAAGCTTCTAGATGGGGTTAGCATAGGCTCTGACTGCTCTCAGTGCACATTTTGCCAAAACTCTTGACAGGAACTTTCTTTCACACCTTTTCTGGGGTGAAATGCATAAATTCTTAAATAGATGGAGAAGAATAAAGAACACATCAATTCCAGTAAAGATCTAGCCATAAAGACCTAATATACCTAAGAACTACTTAAGTACTATAGACGGTGACAAGCACTATAAATGAGATCTGCGCATTGTTGGAAAGGAGGATAATTTTTGATTTACAGTAGCTTAGCATGAAGTTTCTGTTTCTAGCAACAGAGGGCTGTGAGCTGCTGAGCTTCAAAGTTATGAAGCCTTTGTTTCTAGAAAAAGAAAACTGTCACTAGTCCATGACTCAGGCATGCCTGTTCTGTGCCTTGGTCCAGGAGAAATTTCCACTTTTGGGAGGGAGGGAAGAAATATTTCTCTAGAGGTTGATTTAAATTAATAATTATGAATAATAGTGACTGTTCTACCTCTGTATATTTGAAGTGTGTATGTAGATATAGGGTGATGGGACACTTGTGAAATAAAGACACTTGAAGCAAGATTCCCCTAAAGAGCGTGACTATTGAAGCTGCATCCTGCCAACACTTACCCCAGGAACCCTTGACCCTCTTATCCCCAGGGATTTACAATATCAGATTAACAGGATGGATATGTAAATATGTGGTGAGAAACTGCATAGGTTATTTTTTGTAAGGAAGAAAAAGATCATCTGGTTGAAGACAGCCACAGCCCATCTCAAATTGTCACCTTTCATAATGAAAGAAGAGCATGGAGCCAATTCGAATAGTTACTTTCAGCTGAGGACACTTTCATTTATCTATCTGCCCGAGTAACTTATTTCCATCTGATGTGAAGTTTTCCAAGCACAGTCTTTCCTAACAGGATTACAGTAAGGGAGAGAGGTAGTGGATATGTCTCCCTTCTCTTTTGAGAGCCTGGTCTTTGTGAAATGGGAAGAAAGCAAAGATAAGCTGATTTCATAATTAAAGATACATCCTCAACAGAAAAACTAGGCAGTTCTGTTTAATGCTCAAGTTGTGTGCATTTTGGAAAACCACTTAAAGTTTTGAATGATGCTACTCTACCATTTTAATTGTCATGAACACGGTCAACAAAAATGCTGCTGTTGTAGTATGTGCGCTTATCAGGTTTCTGCTTATTTTTAGCTTCTATGAAGACCTGCTGAGCCATGGGGTACTGAAACCATTGACTGCCCCAGTTGAAGGAATGGTGATGGAAGAAGGAGCTCAAAACTTTATGACACCTCAGGGAGTCTCTTCAATTGTCAAGCATTATTTAAAGGAGTCAGGTAGTTTTCTGTCATTTATATGAAATGAGATATTTTGATTACTCTATTTGGTGTCCCACCTATTGCAAAACCTGGGGCCTATCCCAAACACTGCGGATCCCCCATGTGTGTGCATGCGTGCAGTTTCCCTGTGGCACAATGGGCCCACAATGGAGGTGCATGTGATTTGCGCATGCAAGTGCATGTGGGATTCACAGGGTTTGGGATCAGCCCCACAGATGGGTTGATGCAGCCAACCGATTGCAGCACAGGGCTATGTTTAAAAGCCTTTGCTGTGGCTACACGGGCAGCACAGCGGAGTTTCTTTGCTAGTCTCATAGCATTCGCAAAGTCACATCCAGCTGAGCTTTTCCGGTGATGAAGGGGCTGGTCAGTCCGGCCTCCCTCCGCCTGGAACTGGAGCTGTCCAGTGCTCGCTGTGACAGGTGTGTTGACTGTTTTGAAAATAAAATCGCTTGTATCCACCACAATTCCGATGCCACATTTAATGCAGTAGCTGTACCTGAGGTTATGAATGCTCTGACTGGTCCAGTTTTGTGGGATCAGTTTCAGCGGGTGTTGTCCGCCGATGTGGTGGAGTTGCTGGGGACCATGAGGGCCACCGCCTGTGAACTTGATTCACTGCCCATCCTGGTTGGTGAAAACCAGTTGGGAGATGTTGGTGCCATTACTTGCAGGGGTTGTCAGTGTCTCCTTTATGGAGGACAAGGTTGAGGGGTGCCTGAAGGAAGTTGTGGTGCGACCTTTGCTCAAGAAGCCATCTCTTGATATTGACGCCCTTGCTAGCTATTGGCCTTTTTAGGGAAGATAATTGAACGGGTAGTGGTCCAGCAGCTCCAGGGGCATCTGGACCGCATCAGTTTCCTTGATCTCTCGCACTCCGGTTTTGGTCCAGGATATGGCACTAAGACTGCGCTTGTGGCCTTAGTCGAGGATCTTTGCCAGGAGTTGGACCAAGCTTGGTCCACTCTTCTAATTCTGTTAGATCTTTCGGCGGCTTTTGAAACGGTTGACCACAAGATGTTGGTGACCTTCTTACAGGACTGTGCTGGGGTGGTCTGGACCATTCTTGAATGGTTCCATTTGTTCCTGGCCAGGAAATCTCAGCGAGTGGTATTGGAGGATTGTACATCGTTCCCCTGAGACCTCATGTGTTGAGTCCCACAGGGATCCATTCTGTTCCCTCTACTGTTCAATGTGTACCTGCAGCCTTTGGGCGAGAGGGTTTGAAGTTTGGTGTGATCAGTACGCTGATGACACCCAGCTGTACCTCTCATTTTCATCTGACTTGGGCCCGGCCATCTCTGTATTTACTCGGTGTTTGGCTGCAGTGAGAGAGTGGATGACCATGAGTTGTCTGAAACTGAATCCCTACAAGACGGAGGAGATGGTGGTGGGTACGGGCGAGGGATTGGAGGCCCCCATCATTGACGGGATGCGTCCCTCCTTGGTCACTCAGGTTTGGAGTCTAGGAGTCCTCCTCGATTTGCAGTTCCACATGGACGCCCAGGTGGCAGCTGTGGTGAGGAGTGCGTTTGGTAAATTATATTTGGTCCAATGCCTTCGGCCGTATATCTCCGACTCCAGTCTTGCCACTACCATGCATGCATTCATCACTTTGCAGTTGGACTGCTGCAATGCGCTCTACGTAGAGTTACCCTTGGTGATGACCCAGAGGCTGCAACTGGTGCAGAATGCGGTGGCTTGGCCCTTTGTGGGACGAGCCATCGGGAGCACATAACACCAGTGCTCCATTCTCTGCACTGGCTGCCTGTGGTCTTCCAGGCCCAATTCAAGGTGTTGGTTATAACCTTTTAAAGCCCTCCACGGCATGGGCCTCACTTAGCTGCGCGATGACCTCATCCCTTGTGTCCTGGATCGGCCCCTACGGTCGTCTGGGGGGTGCCCACTTGGAGGTCCCTCGGAGTTCCCTAGTGGCGACCTTCAACCGGGCATTCTCGCTGGCTGCACTGTGGCTATGGAACTCCCTTCCAGTGGAGATTTGCCTCTCTCCAGATCTCCCCTCCTTCTGTAGACGTTGTAAGACTTGGCTGTTTTGCCAGGTGTTTGGTGAGGGGAGGGGGTGGATTGGTGGGTTTAAGTTAGGTTTTTTTTAGGATTTTTGGGTGCCTCTTGTGGTTGTTAGTTTATATTATATAATGTTATATATTGTATTTTATATTTTTGTTGTGTTCATCGCCCCGAGCTGCCATTTGGCAGGAGGGGGTGATATAAAATGATGAAATAAATAAATAAATTAAATAAATAAATATAGTACAGTTTGAAACATGTTGTTGGAAATATGCAGAAATATGGAGCAACATCTGATGATCTGGGGTGTTTTTGACTGAGGAACACGTTGCTAAAAAGAGAGATTTATTAAAATATGAAAAAATAAACCATTTCACAACATGTACATGTAACAAACTAAGCTGCTTATGTAGATATATGCAGCTTAGCCTCTTACATATATACATGTTGTGAAATAGTTTATTTTGTAATGAGCATTATTTTGTGTGCGTCTACAGAGATATGGTGTCTGCAAAAGACTAGGATTTAGAATAATATTTTTCTGAAAAGCAGCGTAATTTTATTGTCCCTCTTAATTGATATATTTTAGTGTATTTTACAGTAGTAATAACCTGCAGTTTTCAGAGACCAGCTGAGTTTGTGAATGGGCTGTCTTTTGAGTTTATGCTTTGATGTTTAGACTCTAATCCTGCAAATTAGTTGTACATTAGTAGTTTTGTTGAAATAATTGGGGCTATTGTTGGAAATTGGTCTTGCCTTTAGTCAGCTACGAGCATAGGCACTATAGTTCTGTATGTGTTTCATTCTCTCTCTTTTGAAGCAGGTGCAGATGTCTTCTATGACCACCATGTAACACAGATCCACCTAAGAGATGGGAAATGGGAGGTCTACAGCAAAAAAGGCTCCTTGGAACAGTTTGATATAGTTGTTCTCACAATGCCAGTGCCGCAAGTTCTCCAGCTTCAAGGCGATATTGTAAACAGTAAGTCTCCATGCTCCAAAACTCACATGCATTTGGTTTACTACAACAGTTTATAACATGATTTAACAAAGAATAACTTAAGGATTTGACCTGTTTATTATTTCTTTAGACAGGAAAGATGCTTTGTGGCCTGCAGGCACAGGCCACAGTCCTGAAACCACTTACAGCTTTGTAGGTCCCACTGAAGTCATTGGCACTTACAAGCTCGCAGTTGCTCTTGGTTTCATTATTGCCTCCGTAAAGCATGTTTTGTTACCTTAGGAGTGCATGGCACAAATATGTTTTTTGGTTGGCAAATAATTTTGTAACTGAAATTCAATTTTTACGTGAGAAAGTACCTGTTTTCTTTAAAGAGCAAGTACTTAGTGTCGCGTTGTGGCCTCAGTTTTCACAAAAGGAAAGAGTCCTATGTACTTTATCCAGACGTAGTCTAACTAGGTTGGGGCAACTCTTTTCCAAGTTGTAGAAACTGAGTTCACACTTTGCTTAAAAGCCAGACCAGCTTAGCAGAGTATGGTAAAATGACAATACATTTATAAATAAATGGAACATGAGACTTAGAATATTATAAAAATATAGCATAGTTTACTTAAATTCAAATAGAAAGTATCAGTAGCTTGCACAGGTAGTCAGTCAAAGTTACATGATCTAAACAACATTTCTGTTTTTAAGAAGACAGCTCTGAAGTTAAACATATGCTTAGTTCATTGGCTCAAATGTAACAAAGAGACTTTATCAGTTCCATGGCACTATGTCATGGTGAGAAGAAGATCCCAGGGTTAATCCAGGAACCTCATTCTGAAAAATCCAAAGAGAGTCTCTTTCTCTTAAAGCAAATTGGCAGTCCTGAGACGCTGACGCTGATGACGTCAGTTAGTATGGAAATACACAGGATTCCAATTGGTTCTCTTCAAAATTAACTGCTGAATTACTTAAAGAAAACTTGAACAAAGCTTCAGGTTCCCTTCAAAATTAATGTCAGATTACAGAGGAAACTGAAGACAGTTTCTCAAGGCTTTTTAGCCAATTAAGTGTGGCACCTGCAAGCTAAGGAAAAGCTAAGACTTCTAACTTTCACTATGGGGATAGTTGTGCCTGGCATCATTTGTCATTTAGACATATAGACTGATAAGGCCTCTGGTCTGGCCTCTAACTTTTGCCATTTTTTTCTTTTTCCTTGGATATAGTGAAAAATTCACTGAGGAGTTTAAAAAAAGTTCATTGGAACACATGCTGAGGAGGCCTCAGCCTGAACCAAGGAACAAGGAATTCACCATATAGAGACTGATTCTAAAAATCAATACATTGGATACAGATTAATACAGTGAAACACAAGTTCAATACATTGGACACAGATGACCAAAAACATATGCTTATAATAGGAAATACATGACATTAGGTCTTGAGTTTATAGGACAATTAAAATGAACTGTTGTCTGTTTTAACTCAAACAAAAAGAAGTGCAAGTTTGGCAGTTCTAGAACATAGAATATATGTCGTTCCTTAGCAAGCTTCAGTACGGCTATCTGCATGGTTTCCATTTCCTTTGAGAGCCTCTAGCAAGGAGTTAATTTTGTGTGTTTGCTAATAGCTACAGTCTGAAGAGAAATTTAATTTAGAGGGTTTTCAGTAGTTAAACAAGTTCTCCAAAACTGAATGACATTTCTGGCAAATCGTTATCTATACATTTTTACTATAGAGCTCACTTTGGAGAGTTAGATAAACAACTACCTGCATGTTGAGCAGGACTAACTGCCAAGAATGCATTGCTGAAATGTTCTAAGTACCCTTTGCCCCCTCTTTTACTACAGTGTCTTGATATGTAGAACACTGAGGTCCTATAAAGACGTGTATGCATGCAGCCTTATGGATGTATGTCCTACAAAAAAGGAATTACAAGGGAAGATAGAAACTGTAAATAAAAATATTTCCGTAGAGCTATTTAAAGCAAACACAGACTCTGCTTTTGCTACCCTGTCTGCGTGTGACACTTAAACTTGAGATGTCATTCCTCTCTTTCCCCCTTATTATCTTGGCCAGTTGTGTTTCCTTCTCTTTGTTCTTTAGCTCCTGTTGTACAGAAGCTTCTGTGCAAGGTGGATTTTGCACTGGGCTCTGTGGTAGGAGAACCAGAAATTCATCCTAATCTCCCCTGATAGCGTAGCCTGGGACTGCAGCACTATAGCAGCCATATTTCTGGCTCCTTTCTCTTTCACCACGGACACAGATAGTTTGGTGTCCCCAATGAGGACAACTCAGAGGGCTGTTGTTGGAGAGCTAATTTCTGGGATATACTTGCCCCAGACAGTAAACCTCCCTTGAACTGGGACTATATGCATAAGTGCTTTCAATCCAGAGATAGAGTGTGGTTGCTGTGTTGGTCCCAAATGACAGAGAGACAAAGTGGTGCGGATGATAACATCTATTGTACCAACTGCTGTTGGTGGAAATAAGCAAGCTTTTGGTCCGCACTGTGCCTGACCCCAGGCATGTAAGCACAGCAAGTAGAAATATATAAAATGAGCAAATGTAGGGCAGGTATATAGGAGCGAGCATGGAATAGGTGGGAGTGGATAGGACAAGGTGGGGAGGGGGGTAAAGAGAGAGAGAGAGATGTGCCAGACATTTAAAAACAACTGTAAAATTATATATAGTTGTAGGAGACCCAAGAAACAATGGGTAGTGGTTAAACACACCGAAAGGGCAAACATATGGATTGGGGGGATAGTGAGAAACAGCTTATCAGGTGAAGGGAATCTGAATATCAAAGGAAGGAACTGGGTTCACAGTAACACAAAGGTTGAGTATTCAGTTGACAGTCAGTTACAGAGAGGAAGACAAAGTAGTTAGAACGATATCTAGGAGGTAGAGAGAGTAAAAAAAATTAAAATGCAGTAGACTAAGTTATAATAGATAGACCTTACAGTCTACTGAATTTTTAATTTTTGTTCTCTGTACCAAAGTTCCTAGATATCATTCTAAGTACTTTGATTGGGCCCTTAATTGACTGGAACATTTCTGTCTCATATTTTTCAAGGGCCTATAGTTTTATTAGAGGACATTACTTTATATGCATCTATCTTATTCTCTATATGCACTCCCTCTCCACTGGCTCCTTCCCCCTCCGCCTTCAAGCATGCTACTGTCTCTCCCATCCTCAAAAAGTCCACCATCGACCCCTCTGACCCCTCTAGTTACAGGCCTAGCTCCCTCCCACCCTTCACCTCTAAGCTTCTGGAATGTGTTGTCTACTCCCGCTGCCTGGATCTCCTCTCTGCCAACTCCTCCGTGGACCCTCTGCAGTCTGGCTTCTGCCCCCTTCACACCACTGAAACTGCCCTTGCCAAGATCACCAATGATCTACTTGTTGCTAAATCTAAGCGCCTTTACTCCATTCTTGTCCTCCTTGACCTCTCTGCTGCCTTTGACACCATCGACCACTCACTCCTACTGGACTCTCTTCGCTCCCTAGGCTTCTGCG
>QEPC01015241.1:149369-162326 GCA_003113815.1 Sphenodon punctatus
GGGGGGGGGGGGGGGGGAGGAATTTTAAGACTCATGAATCATAAAAAACAAAAACCACACAGAAACCACATGCAAACTGTGTTTTGTTCCAATCGTTGTTCTGGTGTAAAAAGAACAATCTTGCATGGTTGTTTAGAATGCCTGTAAATCTTCCTCCTCAGTATCGTTTCTTTTATTTTATATTTTAAGCAAGTATAAAAGATGCCGTTGGGGGCTTGTGGGAATGGTTTGGTTTGTGTGGTTTTCTGGCTTTTATATATCTGTGCATGATGATAGGGCTCTGGGAAAAGCTTTGTGTCCTGTGCATCTTTGCTGAATATAACCTGCCTAACTGAAATTGCTGGATTAAGTAATGTCCATCCAGTGTTAACCCTGGGAATTCCTTGCTGCTGGGTTATGCCGCCTACCGTTGCCCTGGCTCCGCCCCTAGGCTCGCCGGCCTTACTGCCCCTCCAACCTCAAAACCCACCAGCCGCCCCTGCCACTTAGTCTAAAAGGCTTCGACTTGGATCCAAGAAGTTAGTTCCTTAAGTGTACATTTCATTACCAGAATACAAGTGATCTGATTTTCAGAACTACTGAGCACCTGCAGCTTCTGTTGAGTCCATTGCTGATTTGTGGGTGCCAAGGACATCTGATAATCAGGTTACTTTTACTTTGTCTTTGATCCTTAAAATGCCATGCTGGGGGAAGCCCCATTCATTTAAATGGAGCTTGTGGCAGCAGAGCACTTTGAAGATAACAAGCGTAGCGACTTAGATATCAATTAAGGGTACTCTTGCATGTCATAATTTTCAAGTGTTAAAAGCAACATCTGTGGAAAGCACAGCATGGTAATTCACCAGGGATTTATTTCATACATGTGAGCAACAAGCATTTCTACTGTGTAGTGAACTATGGTGGATCTGTGGAGCCTCTTCCACAGACTGCCACAGATTTGCCATTCATGGTAGGTGGGTTCTCGCATAACAAATCTGTGCTCCAGTCCCACATGGTGCTTTCTGTAGCCTTTCCAGTTCAAATTGTGAGATGTGAAAATAACGAAGTTTAGGCTTCAAAATGTTAACTTTTATTTTTACTTAGATACAATTTTAGAGAATATCATTTATGATTGACAAATGTCAAAGGTCAGGTTTATACATTAAAAAGGTCCAGGAATGCAAATTCTATTCACAAGCCTCTAAAAATTTAGAATAAAACCTTCAACTAAAGGTAAGGACAATCTCAATCTAAGAGACAACTAAATTCATTTGTAATAAGAAGGTAGCTATAAAGTCTTCTTGCCTTGGCCAGCTTAAGCCTTTGTAAAACAAAATCCATCCATGCATCCTTAACTAAGAGTTCACAGAATGAAACCAACTATGCAAGGAAAGGTTTTCAGGGACTCTTGGTTCATTAGGGAGGTGTCCAGTGCAGCTTATGTCAGGTATTGAGGGCCTCCATCTTGTGATTGATTTGACGGGAGGGTGCTGCTAGTATACTGTGCACCTACCTGTATGGCCATATGCTTGCATGTTCCAGCGGAGCTGGAGGACTTAAATATTCACACTGCCGCCTGTCTTGGAGGGGCGGAGTGAGAGTTCATGGCCGCCATGGCAACCATGGACCTGGCTCAAGTAGTCATCGACCCGGCACGTAATGGGAGGCATATCCTGGATCTGATATTTTGCGCCGGCCTGGAGGCAGGGGATCCATTGGTGGGGGAGGTGTCAGCAGTGCCTGTGTCATGGATGGATCATTACCTCCTATGGGCCTGTCTCCCAGCGCATGTTGGCCCCCGGAGAGGTGTGGAACTCATGTTCTGACCCTCCAAGACAGGCAGCAGCGCAAATATTGAAGACTAAGGGAACCAGAGAGGTTCCGGAATGCTCTTGGGGAGTTACCCTCTGATCCTTACGACCTCATTGCTCTCTGGAACACATTGCTCACTGAGACCATCGACCAAACGGCTCCTAGGCGTCCGCTCCCTAAGCATCGGCACTGCAGGCCTCCTTGGTTTACAGAAGTTTTGCGGCTGCTGAAGCAGGAAGGACAGTGGTTGGAGCGACAGTGGTGCCATTCGCGTGCTGAAGCCGACAGATTAGTTTTAACAGCCTATGCCGTGGGTGTGTGGGCAGAAAAGAAGGAATTCTTTGCTGCCCTCATAGCATCTGCGAAGAGTGGAACTTTTCCGACTGGTGAGGGGGCTGGTCAGACCGGCCTCCCTCTGCCTGGAACTGGAATTTTCCAGTGCCTGCTGTGACATGTTTGTGGATTACTTCACGGACAAAATTGCTCGTATTCACCATGACTTCAATGCCACGCTTACTACACTAGGAGAACCAGAGGTTATGGAAGCCCTGCGTTCGGTTTTGTGGGATCAGTTTCATGGGTGTTGCCCACTGATGTGGAGGATGTCCTTTGGGTAGCTAGAGTCACTACTTGTGAACTGGACCCGTGCCTGTCCTGAGTGGGCAAGGCCAGCCGGGAGATTTTTGGGCTGTTTCTGGTGGGGTTTGTCATTTCCTCCCTCTGGGATGGCAGAGTACCAGATTGCCTCAAAAAGGCAGTGGTGCAGCCTCTGCTCAAGAAACCATCACTTGACATTGACTCCCTCGCCAGCTATCGACCAGTCTCTAACCTTCCCATTTTAGGGAAGGTTATTGAATGAGTTGTGGCTCGGCAGCTGCAGGAGCATCTGGACTGCATCAGTTTTCTGGATCCCGTACGGTCCGGCTTTTGTCCAAGCTATGGCACTGAGACTTCACTTGTGGCCGTGGTTGACTACCTCCGCCGTGAATTGGATCAGGGTCGGTTGACCCTTCTGATTGTTAGATCTGTTGGCTGCTTTTGATACCATTGATCACAAGATGTTGGTTGACTCGCTTGTGGGACCAAGCTGGTGTGGGTGGGACTGTTCTTGAATGGTTCCATTCCTTTTTGGCCGGGAGGACTCGGCGAGTGGTGCTGGGGGACATGTCATTAATCTCTCCCTCTCCGCTGGCTCCTTCCCGTCCGCCTTCAAACATGCCACTGTCTCTCCCATCCTCAAAGAGTCCACCCTCGACCCTTCTGACCCCTCTAGTTACCAGCTGGTCTCCCTCCTACCCTTTGCCTCTAAGCTTCTAGAATGTGTTGTCTACTCCTGTTGCCTGGATTTCCTCTCTGCCAACTCATCCCTGGACCCTCTCCAATCTGGCTTCTGCCCCTTTCGCTCCATGAAAACGGCCCTTGCCAAGATCACCAATGATCTACTGGTCACTAAATCTAACCGCCTCTACTCCATTCTTGTCCTCCTTGACCTCTCTGCTGCCTTTTGACACTTTCGACCACTCACTCCTACTGGACTCTCTTCGCTCCCTAGGCTTCTGCGGCTCTGTCCTTGACTGGTTCTCCTACCTCTCTGACCGCTCCTTTAATGTCTCTTCCCAATTCCAGCTCCTCCTCCCTCCCCCTCTCGGTGAGGGTTCCCCAAGGCTCTGTCCTGGGCCCTCTCCGCTTCTCTGTCTACACCCTGTCCCTTGGCAAACTCATTGCCTCCCACAGCTTCCAATATCACCTTTATGCGGACGACGCTCAGCTCTCTCTCTCCACCCCCTCTCTCCCCTTCTGTCCAAGCTCGCCTCATCAACTGTGTCTCTGATATCTCTGCCTGGATGTCCCGACGTCAACTCAAGCTCAACATGGCTAAGACTGAACTTATTTCTCCTCCCTACCCTTCCTCCCCCCCTCTCCATCCTTATTGATGGGGTCACCATCCGTCCTGTCCCCCAAGCCCGTAGCTTGGGCTTTGTCTTCGACACTCACCTTTCCTTCAAACCTTACATTGACTCTGTTGCCAAGTCCTGTCGCTTTGCCCTCCGTAACATTGCACGGATTCGCCCGTTTCTCTCTGTTTCCCTCAGCCAAAACCCTTGTTCATGCCCTGGTCATCTCTCGCCTTGACTACTGCAACCTCCTCCTCGCTGGCCTCCCCAGCTTTCATCTGTCCCCCCTTATTTACATCCAAAACTCCGCTGCTAGGATCATCCACTCGGCCCTTCACTTCGACCACGTGCAGCCTCTCCTCACTTCACTGGCTCCCCCTTCCCGCACGCATCCTTCACAAACTCCTTGTATTTACTTACAAAATCCTTCACAACCTGGCTCCCCCTTACCTCTCAGCCCTAGTCTCCTTACACGCTCCTGCACGCGCTCTCGGCTCCTCCTCTGTCCCCTCTCTCGCTCTCTCTCATCTCCCATGCTCACCTAACCACCTTCGTCCCTTCTCCCTTGCTGCCCCCCATGCCTGGAACTCCCTCCCTGCCCACATTCGCCTCGCCCCCTCTCTCTGCACCTTCAGATCCCTCCTCAAAACCCACCTCTTCCTCGCCGCCTTTCCCAACATCTGTTAGAACTTCTCACTCAATACTTACTGTCTGCCCTCCCCGCAGACTCCTGCCTAACTGCAACCAAGCCAAGTACGTGCACCTGAGACTTCGCATCCGCTTGAATGTTTTTATCCCTCGTCTCTCCCTATGTCCCCTATCCCTGTCTTCCCCCTCCATGTCTATTAGATTGTAAGCCATAGGCAGGGACCGCATCTATCTCATTGTTCTGTAAAGCGCCAGGTACACAGCTGGTGCTGTACAAATGCTTAATAATAATAATAATAATAATAATAATAAAAGCAAGAAGTTAGCCTATTTTGTGTAAATTTCTGATGAGATGGAATGGCCTTGTTCTCTTTGGCCACCAGCCACCATATTAAGTGCAACCTTTTATTCATATTTTAGAAGTATTGTTTACTATACAGTGAAGACACCCCTCTTCCATTTTAGGGTTGCTGTTCTTTTGGAGACCTGATCCAAAGGCTGGTTTAGTTAGTGGGTGTCTTTCCTCGGACTTCACTGTCTTTCGATCAGGTCTTTTACCAGTGAATAGTTGTATGAGAGTAACTTGGGGTAAATTTTGCAAGAGATGCTAACCCAAGTAAGCTCCACTCCCATCTCTGTAGAATCGGGGTTAGGGAGATTCACAGGGGATGCATTCCCCCTTATAATTACTCCCATGAGTAGTTGAGAAGAAAAAGGTCAGAAAGAGTGCTATATATGAACAAATTCATACAAAACTTCTATTTCAGAATGGTAAAAAAGTGTAGTGTTTTATGCAGTAGTATGATGCCCTTATCCCATTTGTTTTACTTAATTTGCTATTAATCCTCATGTATAATAGGAGTGTGCAATTAGTTTTTGTTATTAGGATAATGAAAACGACAATAATAACAAACGAAAACAAATGTTTGTTTTCAAAATAATGGGAAAACACTAAAAAAATGTATTTCTGGGTATGCCTTTTTTGTTTCTTACTCAACACTGATGAAACTAGGGGAGATTGTACCCTCAGCAGAGGGCACTATGTGTACCAAATGTCAGACTGGATGAAGGAAACCAATTTTCATAAGCAATTGAAAGTTGTGATTTTAAGAAAAGCTTCGTATACATTCCTGGCTACAACTTCTTTATCTTCCATCTGATTTGTATGAAACCTGGCAAGATTATGTCCCTCCCCAATATTACCAATTCTGCCAAGTTTCAGAAAGATTGGATAAATGGATAAAGGGTCCTGATGTTATAAGCCATTAACCTGAAAATACATTTCTGGCTGTAACATTTTTATATTCCAGCCTGTTTCCAAGACATTTGGCAGGAATGTATCCCACACCGTCCCTGTCTTCTCTGTCAAGCTACAGGATAATTTGATGAAGGGCCCCAATTTTATAAGCAATTGAAGTTGTCCCCTTGAAGACCATTCCGATAAATAGCAGCACGTGCAGTGCCAGTCAGACGCAGACACCCGGCATGGCAGGGGGAGGGAGGATGACAGACTGACACATTCACTTGCCAATTACTGCATGCTTCCAGCTTTACAGGACCAATCGGTGGTGGTTTTGAAGCGGGCATAGGGGGCAACTCTGAGGTGGGCATAGACGGGACATAACTGGGACTTTGGGGATAGCATCCCAGCAATCAGGAGACATGGTTTACACATCCAGGCTGATCAATCATCATCACAATCACATCCTGCAGCACTGTGACAGAGGACATAAGAGAATCTCTATTGGCTCTTTCCTAAACAGATGCTTCCAACTTCCCAGTAACAAGCGGGGGAAGAGATGTTGGGGTAGTCACAGCACAGAATGAGGATATTTGATTGACCTTTCTGCTGGCCAATTGACATTACAAACAGATCTTATACCACAGTGACATGTAAGAGAATCCCTGGCATAGGCTCATTCTAGACGCATGCTGCGCAGGCTTATAAAATTGGGACCTTTTATCACATCTTTCCAATGTTTGGCAGAGATGATCCTGAAAGTGTGAGATACAGCCCTGCCAAAGTTCATGTACCCTGCTTGGACTACAAAGATGTTATAGTCGGACATACATTTATAAGTTAATTGCTTATACCACCAGGACCCTGTATCCAATACTTCTGAAAGTTGGCATAGATAGTAAACTTGGGAAGGGGTACAATCTTGCCAAGTTTCATCTACGTTAGATGGGAGACGAAGTTACAGCCAGGAATGTATTTGTAGGTTTTTGCAAAATAACATAATTCATCTGCTTATAAAATTGGATTCCTTTATCCAATCTTTCTGAAATTTGGTACACATAATGCCTTTCATTGGAGGTACAATCCCTCCACGTTTCATCCAAATATAAAGAAAAGAAAAAAACAGTACAGCCACAAATGTGTTTTCCATTGAAACCAATGGTAATAGAAAATGAAAGCAAACAAAAACGAAATTTTGATATTTTCAAAAATGAAAGATTTAAATTAATAAAACTAATAACATGGGTCTCTGGTGCACAACTCTAATGTATAATAAGCTGCTGAGAATTCCATAATGCTTGCTTTTTAAAAAAACAAAACAAAAAACTAGGATTTTTCTTACTTTAATTACATGAGCTCATAAACGTATTTTAATGAGAGGGAAATTAAGTGCTTAGCTAGCTGTGTGTTCATGCAGCTGGGAAAAAAGAGAGATCAAAACAAAAGGAATCCATAAGATCTTGATTTCTCCCCACACCCCATGAACTATTACCAACCAGTGTGGGGAAAAAGTTCTTATGTAACCAGCTCAATATTGATTTTTTTTTCCTTGAAATTTTCCTTCAGCATCTTTCTTTTGATACACATTCTGTCCTGTATTTTATTGCAGGTAGAGTTGTCATGTGTTAAACAAAAATAATAAATTTACAAAGTCTTATCTATATTTTCATTGACAGAAAATGTTTGGCACATGAAGGGTTAGTAGTTCTCTCAACCTGGAAGTATTTAAAATTCTGTACCGGAACTGTCTTGAGGCAGACAAGGTAATTCTGTAGTTACTAGGTTGCAATACCTATAAGACACCAGTTGGTGGCAGCATTCAAACAACCTTTAGGATAGTTAATTCTCTGGCCCTGAATCAAGCTATGGTTGGAAACAGCTTTCCAATGTAACCTGTGTTAATTTATAGCTGTAAAGAGAAATTGTTGTGGCTCTGCTTATAATATAAGAAATATAAATGCTCTGCTGAGTTGAAAAAAATCAAGTTTTGAAAAGTAGCATTCGTTATTTAAGGAACTTCTCTCTAGAAAACATACATTAGATAATAAATATGGATCTGATTTTCAAGATACTGAGCAGCTGTAACTCCTAGTGGAGCGAGGATTAGTGTTCATCAATCTCTCTCTCCATGTAGGATTAAAATAATCAGGAGGTAGGTGACTCAGCACCACGTTTTTCCTTTGGAAATCTAACCCTCAAATACTACTGTGATGGGGGCCATGTAGATACCTGAGATAGATAGGTTGTACATACCTGAGATAGATAGGTTGTACATACCTGAGATAGATAGGTTGTTGATATGGTATTTTGGAAACCTGACACAAATTTCAGTTCAAACAGAAATGTTCTAATCAAATGTTTGAGGTTTGAGAAGAAACTCTTGGAAGTGGTCTGTCTTAGGCCACTTTCACACTTTACCAGAGAGGCAGGGAAACCTCCATCGGAGCAGTCGTGGCTTTGTTCTCGTGCCACTTAGTGCCCATGGGAACATGCTATTTTGCTTTTATCTTGTGAGAACACTCGTGCATGGCTGGGTCTCCAAATGTAGTGTTTACAAGGACGGGTGTTCTCATGGGTTAAAAGTGGAATAGGGCATCCCCATGGGTGCTAATTGCCATGAGAACCAAGCCATGATTGCTCTGACAGAAATTTCCCTGCTTCCCTGATAATGTGTGAAAGTGGTCTTACTCTCTTGTAGTCCCCAGAATCACTGGTGGTTTTATAATGAGGATGTCTCATGCATTTGGAAGAGAAGGCCAAATTCCCATTTTAACTATGGCCAATGGGGCCAGGTTATATTTATGAGTCCATTTACAGCAGAGCCTCCCCTGATGCCAAAGGGAAGTTTGTACAAAAATCAGGTGTAGGATATATGGCCTCTTTGCATAGTTACTGAAAGATTTTGACCTGTTCTTTGATTTATCATTCAGTATTACTCAGTGAATTTGTTTGCCAGCTTCCTAGGATGCCAGCTTGGTTTTCTTCTCCATTTCTTTACTTTCTTGGCCTTTCTTGGGTCAGATCATGCAGCTGTTAGTTTTATAAAGAGTGCTGTTGAAGTCATATGAGTAGTCACATTGGCTTCAGTGGAACTCCTCATACAACCACAGTTAGAGAAACAAACCACACAGAAAATGTCAGAAGGAGAGTAAATTAGGGTATATGCAAAGATATTGACGAGTAATTCAGACTTGAGTTAAATCAAGATACTGCCCACTCTTGTCAAATGAAAAATTGAGTATCTGACCTGATACTTCTTAGTTCGAGGTTGGACTAAAACTTTAATAAAAACAAAGTACAGAACTTTGCCATATGCACTTGGGATCTTCTCCAAAGAGTCAGCCGTATACAGACTTTTATTATGGAGAAGTACAAGACTTAACAGCTGGGGTTCTGGGGGAAATCTCACACCAGCCAACCTTGAGCTTTGGGTCCCAAACCAGGATGCTGATTCTGCCATTAAATATATTAGCCTGATGTATTTTTATTCTGGATAGGACATGGGGTAGGATAAAGAAAGTTTGAGTGTGTACATGCGACTCCCAGATTTTAGGCAGGGTGCTTTTAGACATGCCTTTATCATCGTGGACTTCACAGTCCACTTTCAGCAATCTCGTGGGGGGAGTTTAGATGTTCCTCTCTGCACTGGAAGTCACCCGGCCACCATTGGAAACAGCGGCGCTAGGCGGCTTGTGCATCCTTTTTAAAATTGGGTTTGTTAATCCCCAATATCTAGGTTTGACAAATCCAGTTTTAAAAAGAATGTGCAAGCCGCCCAGCGCTGCTGTTTCCAATGGCGTCCGGGTGACATCAGGTGTGGGGAGGCACATTTAAACGTCACCCCTGCGAGATTGCTGAAAGCAGATTGTGAAGTCCACAAAGATAAAGGCACGTCTAAAAACAGGCTCTGTCAAGACTCAGTTTGACCCCTCACATAAATGAGAACACCTCCCCACCCCAGTTAAACCTGCCATGAGTATCAGTTGCCTCAAGGGATCAGCCTTGCAACCTGGAATAGCAGGAGTGGGATCAGAGTGCACCTGTGATCCCAAGTACTGGCCAGGGAGAGGGTGCAGACTGTCCAGCTGCTTCTTGTGTATGATCGGGGCATTCCCCCCACGGCAATTTGCAACTGGCTAGTTCCCCTGCCTCTGAATCTTGTTTTTACTGGGGAGATGTCACTAAGAAGCCATGTTAGCATGCAGAACCAAGGTCTATAATGTTCACGTCTACTGAGCCAGAGTCCTTTGGGGTTCTTTAAGACAAAAGAGGAAACTATTTTTGTTGTGTATTCAGACATGGCTACTACTACCAAAAAATAAAATATTAGCTGCAGTGGAATAAAACAGAAAATATGCAACAAATAATTGCAAATAATCTGGTCCCCCTCCCCCCCTCTAAAAATATATATAGTTGAAATAGAAAAGGTACAGAGAAGGGCAACAAAAATAAGGGGTATGGAATGACTCCCCTATGAAGAGAGACTGGATAGGTTGGGGCTCTTCAGCTTGGAGAAGAGACGACAGAGGGGATATGATAGACATTTATAAAATCATGAGGTGTGTGGAACACGTTAATGGGAAACAGTTATTTACCCTCCCAAATAGTACTAGGACTAGGGGACACTCCATGAAACCAAATAAAAGTGTGTTTTCATTCAGTGCACAATTAACTTGTTGAATTTGTTGCTAGAAGACATAGTCAAGGCCACTAGTATAACTGGGTTTAAGAAAGGGTTGGATTTCTGGAGGGTAGATCCCATTAACAGCTATTAGCCAGGTAGGTTTGGAGAATGTAACCTCTTACTGTCAGGAGCTGGAAGTAAATAGCAAGGAATGGATTGTCCCATAGTGACCTGTTGGGTACTTCTCTAAGCAACCAAGATTAGCCACTGTTGGAGACAGGATGCTGAACTCGATGGACCATTGGTCTGAACTTATGTTCTAAATAAGTTTTCTTAATTTTGTGCCTATATTAAACACACATTTTTTCTCAGAACAGTCAGTTGTCTTTATGCCTTTACTTATCTGGGTTTCCAGCTTCCCACTAGCATGCCCCTTCATAAAGGCCTCAAATTCCACTGGACTTAATACTGTTACACTCCCACCTTGAAGTCAGCACTGTGTGAATCCATGCTGGGTGGCATCTTGTCTGCTGCAGCTCCCTGCTGTAAGTTGGATCCTTGCCCTATGTTCAGGGCCAAAGAACTCTCTCTGTCTTAGTTGGGCGAGGTGTAGCGCTTTCCCCAAAGCTCCTTCCTTCTCAGCCTCCCCTGCTAGTCTGATAACTCTCTTTATAAATCCCAGGAGTCTTAGAGGCTGGATTACCTGATTGGATACTTCGGTCCTCTATTCAGCATAGGGCTGTGGCGCCTTCCCGAGTGCAGTCCTATGGCTGGTTGGAGAGCCTGCACCCAATCATCAGTGCTATCCCCTAAAGGGCCAGGAGCTGCCAACAGGCTCCCTGTTGCACCCTCCTAAAGGGAAACAGCCTTCCATGGTACACACGCTTTGGGTTTTGGCCAGAGTTTGGTCTTGGGCAGGTTACATTTGTTTCAATACATGTGCCCTGCCAAATAATGTGAAAAAGCTGAATAATCCTGAAAGCAATTTCTTGTCTCTTGGGACATTGAGCAGCACACTTGGTGTGTTTGTTTACAGGGAGTGATAACAAACGAGACGCTGACCCACATTGACCCCCAGTAACCCCAGATTCACCTGTCTGTCTGAATGGTGACCACCAGATGTTTGTCCTGGTCCCTGGGGCTGCTCCGGGGCAGCCCCGTGCTGCGTTATCCCAGGAACGTGAAGAACACAGCACAGGTTAACCCATTCCAAACCTGTGCAACAGGCAACCACAGGGCCAGGTCTTGTTTGTTAGAGTCCCTCTGAAGCAGCTCCACCAGCACCGTAGAGGCATGCATCCCTCTCAACTGACAGCTGGCTGGGAGACAGCAGCCCAAAAGTTCCCAGAGGCTCTCAGTGGTGTGATTTGTGCTCCCCTCTCCCTGCTGCCTCTCAACTAAGCAGGGCACAATCTTCCAGACCGACGGTCAGCTGTGATCTGCACTCCCCTCTGCCGGCTGGCTGTCAGCTGAGAGGGACGCGCTAGCAGTGGTTGAGATGGAAAGGGGAGTCACTGCCAGGGAAGAAGCCTTCCCTGGCTGTGACCTCCATTGCATCAGAGGCAGTGCAGATCACACCTCTCTCAGCTGGCAGCCAGCTGGCAGGAGGGAAGTGCAGATTGCTCCTATCTCAGCTGAGGGGCGGAACAGCGAGGGGTTGTGTGCCGCACTTTGGCTGGACGATCTCAACCTGGAGCTGGTGGCAGCAGGGAGGGGAGTGAGGAGGTTAAGCAGCCTACGCTGCATTTGCCTCGGGTTCCCTCCCCAGCCCTGCTCCTAGCAGGAGGATGAGGAGAACCATTCCCTGGGATCCAGCTGCCTCTGTGGAGAGGAGATCGCAGGATCCATTCAGCTCCTTTGGCGGGACCGTGTGCTTCCTTTGATTCCCCACTCCTCTTCCTCCCACCAGGAAAGGAGAGCATCAGCCATGGAAAGGGACCCTTCTGTCGGAGCCAGCACTAGCATGCCCTTCTCAGCTGACAGCCAGCAGGGGAGAGGGAGAGGCGTGCGAATGAATGACACTTATTCCCAGGGTCTGCCTAACAGCTATGGGGATGCACCAGTGATCTCGCTGTCCCCAGGCTGCCAGGGGACAGTGAGATCACTGGAGTGGCTACCCAGCTCCAGGATGCTAGTGCCATCTGCAATGGTTGACACAAGCCCATGAACCGTGGGCAGGGCTGGTTGCTGCCCCAGGTTCCGGGACACTTTCCAGCCAGTGTGTTAACACCCATTGTCTTAGAACCCTCTTGGTTGCTTGCTTTTTCAGTAGTTTTACAGATTGGGCTTGAATTCACAGCCACTAGGTGCAAAAATGTGTTCGGCTTTAGGGCCTGACATTAGAAACAGTGACAATCTGAATTGTAGTCATTTTTCTATTAATAAAAGCTACCTTTTATCACAATATTATGTCCTGCATTTTCTTTAAAGCTCTGAATGTTTTCTTGAGAAAATTTTATTCCCACACAATCAGTGATGTGGATTTCCTGGAAAATTTTATTTATTTTATATATTTATTTAATACATTTATACCCTGCCCCTCCTACAAGCAGCTCGGGGTGGCTAACAAATTCCAAATAAAACAACCTTAAAAATATTTAAAACTGTCATAAAAATCTTACAAATAGAACAGGGAAAAGGACAGAAAAATAATAAAGAAGGGTAGGAGGATAAAACCCCACTAACTACCCTCCCACAAGGCCTGGGCGAACAGCCAGGTTTTACAAACTCGCCGGAATGTTAAAAGGCTTGGGGCCAGG
>QEPC01015241.1:173023-195988 GCA_003113815.1 Sphenodon punctatus
ACTGCTGTAAAACCCCCCCCCAAAAAAAAAACACATGACTTCCCCTCCCCAGTCTCCCCAGCTGCCAGGGCTTGCCTCCCCCCTTCCCAGTTTTGAAAATGAAGTGCTCCAGCAACTACGGCAGCAGCAGCCGCTCCCCCGCTTGTCCCTTCCCGGCCTCCTCCCGGCCGCTCCAACAGGGCCTCCCAGAGCAGCGCAGCCAGATGACATCATCCGGCTGCGTCGCCCTGAGAGGCCCCATTGGGAGGGGCCAGAAAGAGGCCGGGAGCCGGGAGCCAGGTAGGGATGAGCGGGGGAGTGACTGCTGCCGCCGCCGCTAAAGCACTTCATTTTCAAAACTGGGAAGAGGGGAGGCAAGCCCTGGCAGCTGGGGAGGCTAAGCCCCGAAGGTTTGTTCATTCCCCTCCCTCCGTGGAATCTCCTGCCCCGCGTCTCCCCAGCGCAGGCTAGAAATTCTGCGCTGGAGTAAGCGGGGCAGGAGATTCCGTGGGGGGAGGGGAATTCTGCGGGAAATCTGCGAATCACAGACCCGCGTTTCCCTCGGGGCCCTGATTATGGAAAATAGCACCACAGCAGCTAATGCTTAGACTCTTTATTTTATATACCAGCATATACTTTTATTATTTCTTTATCTTACATGCTCACATTTTTCTTTAAGAAAATTTTTAAAATTGTTCTAGAAAGAGTTTTCATTTGCTTTGGGTTCCCACCAGAGTGTTGTGGTCTAAGCACATGTCTGGGAGATAGGAATGCCCAAGTTCCCTTCATGATTCTCCTTCTTTTTTGTGGGAACACCACCGAGGCTTCCCTTGTACAAAAATGGGGATGATCACACCTGCCATATATGTGAAGATTGAATTCTGAGAGATGTGTCAGAGCTGCACATAAACTGCTGGAGTGTTAGTCTTAGTGTGGGACTAATGAAAATTTGGAAAACGTATAGGTTGTTTGAATTTAGATTTAAGATCTTTTGAAATTAACTCCATCAGTAACTATATACCAGGTTGTCTCTCTTCTGATGTTACTGGTTCCTCCTCAACTTCTCTTGTTGACTAAATCCGTTTCCTATTGTAACTTTTCCACTGCTCCTATAAAAAGCAACTGCAATGGTTGTATTGTGGGATATCTGAGCTTGAACCTTTTTAGTTTGTGCATGGTAGAGCTGTCCTGACAGAAGACTATGAACATTCAGGTGAAGCAGTATAACAGGAGCAGTTGCAAAGAAAGCATATATAGACACGTGATCCTGTGTAAGAAAATCCAGAAAAGGCCATGGGAAATGCCACTGCTTGCTCATGGGATGGATCATCACATGCTCAAAACTGGAACTTGCACAAATCTTTCTGGAGGGAAACACTGGCAGTTCCCTCTGGTGCATTCCAGACCACCAAAGAAAAACTTCACAAAAAAGAGAACTGAGACGTTAACTTTCTTGTTCACCTTCCATGTCACTCTCTTTCCCTCTTCACTAAAGCACATATTTTAAAATATAAAAAATAAGGAAGAAAAAAAGAGTGTAGTTTCATTTAAAGTATACCAGACTAGTTACACCAATATTAAAATGACAGCTCTAGCATTGCTCATCAGCAACATGCTCACAAGTTCACAAAAAGTGCATTATATGTTCTAAGGAGGGTTATGCCCCATGTCTGCTGAATTTTTATTCTGAATGTAAAGCTGTTGAATTTGCCCATCCATGTTGCGTTCTGTCGATGTTTACTCTCTCCGATTGTGTTTAGCACAGAAAAGGATAAACCTCTGTTATGCAGTGTCGGGAGATATGCGGTGTCAGGAGATAGACACCTTGCAAGCCCTTAAAAATGCCAGAGAGCTTTAAAGAACTTAATGGGTCTGTCCCAAGTGAGCAAGTTACGCCAATTCACAACTGTTCAATTCAGAAAGAAAATGTTGTATGGGTTGTATAATTAATGTTAGCGTGACATGTGCTGTGTGTGCACTTACCATGGACATTACTAGAGAAATTATTCCATTATTTAACATTATAAACTAATTCCTCTGCACATCCCAGTCTGCTCATGCATACAGATCTTCATTCCGCAGCCTTGTCACTCTCAGCACATTTCCCAAAGCTGAAAGAACCAAGCATTTCTTTCTAAGCATAAAGCCCACATTTCCACGTATGTGCCTGAAATTTATGATCACAGGCCTATTTGTATGCCTGTTCTTCAGTGTGTGTTTATCAATTGCGTGCCCACACACACACACACTCTCCTCTTCAATTTGTGTGCATATAAATGGTTGTATCACAATAAGACATATTTTAAAAGCCTCCCTTGCTTACCTCTTTAGCCAAACAGGATCAGGGAACATGACAGGAGCTGGGGGAAAACAACAGGGAATGGATCCCCCATTTTGATCTGTTGGCTGCTTCTCCCAAGCCACTGTGATTGGCCACTGTCAAGAGACAGGATGCTGGGCTAGATGGACCATTGGTCTGACCCAGTATGGCACTTCTCATGTTTAGGCCAAGTAAAAGAACTAGAACATCCTAAAGGGTTCTAAAAGTCCTGGAGGCTGGGAAGAAATCCCATTATTGAAGACAGCTGCAAGCCAATCTCGTGTGTGATCCCAGTCAGATACTATCCTGGGTTGGGCTCCTACCTCAGACTACTACCTGCCACTCTCTGTGAAATATACACTTCCCACTGCACAAATTAGATATTCTGCAGAATTTCTCAGTGAATACGAGAGTCTTTATTTTGATGAATTACACCTTTTCTATTCAATAAGGCTACATGTAGTTTATTTCCAGCTCCCGGTCAGATACTAAAGTTAATCCGTGTATTTGCTTCCTCCCCCCCCCGGCTCCCGCACCCCACCCCTTTTTTGTTTTTTTTAAGCGAAGCTCTTGCATAGTTCTGGTATGTGCAGTCATGCATATGTTTTCCCTGTGCCCTATTATCTCCGTTCTTCCATCTCTGTAGTAGTGATAAAAATAATTGTTTGCAGGGATTCTATACAGATAAGCTAGTTCCAGGAATAAGGTACAGTCTAAACAGAATCTATTTACAAAATGACAGTATTGAAAGTTACAGGTAGTGATATGCCAAAAGAATGGGAGAAGTGTGTCATAATAATTAGTTTTGAGACAGTCAAGTGGAAAATAGCTTTTCTCCCATTCACATTGACATCTTATGGAAATATCTTAGGCCCTTTTAACAAGGGCGCCCATGCAAACGCCCACGATGAGTGTGCAGTGGGGGGTGGGGGCATCCATGGGAACCATGCCCATGGTGGGGGGACGTGTGCGCTCCCACACTCCACTCACCTCCACCCATCACCCATGCATGGAGCAATGGGCTCCAATGCCTCCACCCACTGCAGGCGTACACCCATCCCCACACCCACTGCAGCCCATTTGAAAAGGGCCTTAGAAAGACATTTGCTGTTTTCACGTAGGCGCGCCCCTCCCCAACGCACACGTGTGCAGGTGAGGGGACACCTGTGCGAACGCCGCGACGGGTGCAGAGGTATGGGGGAGCGCCCATAGGAACGGCACCTGCAGTGGGTGGAGGTGCGTGCGCACTCCCACACTCCACCTATCTCCACCCATCATGCACGCACGGAGCAGTGTGCCCCAGTGCTGGTTGCTGGTGCACACCCACCTCCACCCACTGCAGCCCGTTTGAAAAGAGCCATTGTTTTGCTGCTAGTATTTATTTATTTATTTATTTACAGTTCTTATACCCCACTCTCTCCAACCACAGGCAACTTGGGGTGACTTGCAACAAATAAAAACAAAATAACAATTCAGTTTAAAATATAACAATATAAAATCCCCCCCATCATCCCATCCCATCCCTCCCTCACCCATCCCCTCCATCAAATGCCTGGTGGAACAGCCAGATTTTGCAAGCCCGACAAAGTCAGCAGGTCTGGGGCCAGGAGAGCCTCCTCCAGGAGGGAGTTTCACAGCCGAGGTGCAGCCACTGAGAACGCCCTCTCCATAGTAACCCCCTGATTTACTTGGGGGACCTCCAAGAAGGCACCTACAGCTTACCGCAGGAGCCGAACCGGGACCTGGGTAGTGAGGCAGTCCCGCAGATAGGTCGGACCGAGGCCGTGTAAGGCTTTAAAGGTGAGAACCAACACCTTGAATCGGGCCCGGAAGAAGATAGGCAGCCAGTGCAGAGAGCGGAGCACTGGTGTAATGTGCTCCTGGCAACCCAACCCCATAAGGAGCCGGGCCGCCGCATTCTGCACAGGTGCAGCCTCCGGATCATCACCAAGGGTCGCCCCACGTAGAGCATGTTGCAGTAGTCCAGTCTCGAGGTAACAAAAGCATGAATGATGGTGGCCAGGTCAGAGTCCGAGACATAAGGCCGAAGCTGCTGAACCAAATGTAACTGACAGAATGTCCCCTTTGCCACCGTTTCCACCTGGATTTCCAAGTGGAGCTGGGAATCCAGGAGCACCCCTACACTCCGCACCTGGCAGACCAGCAGGGGACAAACCCCGTCAATGACGGAGGGAGTCACACTCGCCACTCTCCCCACCAACATGACCTCCGACTTGTCAGGATTCAGCTTCAGTCGGCTCTGACTGATTCAGTCCCCCACAGCCGTCAAACACTGGGAAAGCACAGAGACTGCTGTGCCTGGGTCCGATGAAAATGAGAGGTACAGCTGAGTGTCATCAGCATATTGATGACAACTCACTCTGAACCGCCTCATGCCCTTGCCTAATGACTGCATGTACACGTTGAACAAGAGCGGGGACAGAATAGAACCTTGTGGGACACCACATGAGAGGTCACTGGGTGGAAGATGACTTATCCCCCAGCACCACCTGCTGGGTCCTACCGGCTAGGTAGGAACGAAACCATAGGAAAACAGTGTCACCCAATCCTGCCCGGTCCCGCAAGCGAGTCACCAACAGCTCATGATAAACCATGTCAGAAGCTGCCGAGAAATCTAATAGGACTAGTAAGGTTGAACGTCCCTGGTCCATCTCTCAGTGCAGGTCGTCAGCGAAGGCCACAAGCACAGTCTCAGTGCCATACCCTGGGCAAAAGCCAGACTAGATGCTCCTGGAGCTGCTGAATCACCACCCGTTCAATAACCTTCCCTAATAAGGGAAGGTTAAAGACTGACGGATAACTGGCAAGCGAAGGTTTCTTGAGCAGAGACCGGAAACTCTGCCCTCCCAAAGGAAGGCATTGATCCTCCCCGCCAGCAACAGCCCTAATGTCTCCCGGCAGGCCCTGACCAACCAGGACAGACACAGATCCAATTCACAACAGGTGGCCCTAACTGCCTCCAGAACATCCACAGCCCCCACTGGCAGCACCTCCTGAAATAGATCCCATGAAACCAGACCAGACGGTACTTCCTCATCCTCTGACTCTCCTTCTTCTGCAGAAACTACAGCACCTAAGTCATCCTGAATCCAAGCAATCTTATCCACAAAGTCGTTGACAAACATGTCACAGCGGGCTCTGGAGGATTCCATGTCCAGGTGGAGGGAGACCGGACTGACCAGCCCCCTCACCACCCAGAACAGCTCTGCTGGATGAGACTTTGTGGCTGCTATGAGGGCAGCAAAGAATTCCTTCTTTGCTGCCCTCACGGCCATGGCATAGGCTCGTAAACTAGCTCTATGCTGCAACCTGTTGGCTTCAACTCGAGAACGGTGCCATCATCGGTCTAACTGCCTCCCTTCCTGCTTCAAGCACTGCAGCCCCTCAGTGAACCAAGGTAACCTGTGGTGCCAAAGCTCGGGGAGCAGACGCCTTGGACGTCTGATTGATGGCCTCCGCCAGCAAGATGTTCCAAGCCAGAACAAGGTCCTCGACTGAACAGCCGTCGAGATCAGAAGGCAGTTCCCCCAGAGCAGTCCAGAATCGATCCGGTTCCATCAATCTCTGGGGGCGAGCCGATTGAATAGACTCCGCACCTTTCCAGGAGCAGACATGTGCCGGGAGCCTGGCCCGGAGGAGGAGGTAATGACAAGTCCATGACAAGAGCATTGTTGATACTTCCCCCACCAATGGATCCACCACCTCCAAGGCCATTACAGACCACCAGGTCAAGAGTATGCCCCCCACCATGTGTTGGGCCGATGACCATTTGGGACAGGCCCATGGTTGCCATGGCAGCCATGAACTCACATTCCGCCCCCACAAGACCAGCATCGGCGTGAATATTGAAGTCCCCCAGGACCAAGGTCCTTGTGGAGCGCAACACCACCTCTGATACCAGTTCAGTTATTGCGGAGAGAGACGCTACCAGACAGGAAGGTGCACAGTAGACAAACAGCAGCCCTAATCTGTCCCCTGACCAATCGATCACCAATCAATCATCAATATAAAGACATAATCCCTTTTTACATGGGCCATGACTGCGTGGGGGTGCGCCATGGTCCATGTGCGGGGAGGGGAGGGTTCATATAAGGCACACACCCATCTCCACGCATTGCCACACACAGAGGCGGCTCCGTGCATGGGAATGCGTGCATGCGCGAGCATGGGATTTATACATGGGTTATAGTGTGGGTGCTGCCTGTGTAAAAAGGACCATAGAAAATAATAATTCCCTAAGTAGTTTAGAGACGTGCTTATTCAAGTATCTCATGGAAGGGTTTCAGTTAAATGGCCTTTGGGAATGAGGAAGCAAGTAGTGATGTAAAAACCCAGGGTATGTCTTATCTGGATAGCATCCACACCCTTTGAGTGAATTGACGAACTATAAGTTAAAAATCTTATTTGCGGGTAGAATCTTAATTGGGTCCTGAATGTTTTCCTTAGTGCTGTTTGGAACCTTTAACATGCTGCTTTTTGTTGCTATTAAGGGTGATAATTGTTACTGTATACTGAGCATTTGGACAAATCTAAAGACATTTAAATATTATTGTCCCAAGAGTCTCCTCTTCAAGCTAATTATAAACTAGTTTTCTTTAATGACTTTGTTGTCGAACAGACTTCCATACTGTCTTTTTGCCATCCTGCACTTACGCCATGAGAATCTAAGAACAAGAATATTGGTTGTATAAGATGAATAGAATAAGCGTTGTGTAAGGATGTGAAAAGCAATCCTAATCTTCCATTTCCAGTTTACCATAGCCAGCCAATGCATATAGTATACACTCTGCTGAACAAATGCACTGATATCCTGTGAGAAGATCTTTATATGAATTTGGGACAAATACCATTGATTCGGGGGGTGGGGGGAAGGGACATTACACACAGCACAACACAAAACACTTCATCATTGCAAGGAGAAGCTCTGGAGGTCATGTTAGCAACCATGAGTTTGTGGTTTTAAATGGTGATGTTGGGGAAAGGTAAACTTACATTAATTAAAATATTTGAAAGCTGTCTTCCGAAAAAAGTGTATGGGGGAGTATGATGTGGAACCTCTGGTCTCAAGAGTGGAAGGCAGAACAGAGAAGTAGGAAGCTGAAAAAAACTCCAGTTACAAAATTGAGAGACAGATTAAGGATCTGGAAAAGCAGTGGCTTATCTGAGCTCTGGTTATGGTTTTGTTTTCTGTCTGTTTTTCATTTTTGAGAAATAAGTCTTAGAAAACTGAAAATTCAGGTTAAGATTTATCATTCAAGCTGACCACACACTTAATAGTAGCAAGAACTGGTGGTAGACTCCAGATTTTTAAAGGCCAATGGTGTACTTGAGAGGTGTCAAGAATCATTGCAGACATTAAAGACGAAGAAAGCAATTGTCACATCCAAGGCAGTTGAGAAGCCCCCCAAAATTTGAATTTGTAAAATGAAGGAAGCCATTCTCTGTAAAGCTGCTTTAGAATATAAAGGATAGCTAAATCCTTTTAAGAGTTGGGGAAAGGTTATTTCTCAAGGCACAAAAGAGTCCACATAGCAGTTTAAAAACTTGCTCGTTGAGATTTTCAGAGCAGTCTAAGGCCTTGGTTCTCAAACTTGATTGGGGGGGGGGGCGTGGAAGGTATTTGTGGGGGGAAGGGGGCACAAGAAGGAGCACAGCTGGCAAAGACCTATTTCTTCTCTGACTGACCTATCAGGAATATCTAAAACAATAAGATGGCAAGGAGGAGTAAGAGTCGGGGAACATGGGAGAGAAAGGGGAGAAGCAACAAGAGGAGGAAAAGGGGAACAAGTTGTATGTGTGGTGGTACCTCAAAAAATATAGAGAAGCTGAAGGGGACGCAGTTCAAAAAATATAAGAACCTTTCGTCTAAGGAATTTGAAAATAATTGCAGGATATAAGTGGGGTAAGTTTTTGGACAAAATGGCACTTAAGTGCCAGACTTCCCTCAGAAGTTAGATCTGTTTGTTCTCAGTCACTTGTCAGGTGGCTTTGAACATTTTACCTGTATGTTTAAATTCCATGGATTGCTTTGAATATCTTTTGTAGAGACAAAGTACATAAACAGAATTAAAAGTGGGACTGAATACAGTCTCGGAATTTCACCTCATTTTCCAAGCATAGAATTGTGATGTATGCATTTCAACCGGGATTTTTTTGGTTAGAAAAGCTTTTAAGAAACCGCATTCTTCCCTGATAGATTGGAAACCTGGACTGAGATTAATACAGTGAAATTCAACCAAGATAAACGTAAAGCTCTGCATATTGGGAAGAAAATCCGATGCACGTTTGAAAAGGATGTAGGAATTGAGGGTGATCACAGACTGAGCATGAGTCAGAAATGTGATGCGACTGCAAAAGAAGGGTAATGTAATTTTAGGCTGAATTAACAGAAGCATTGTCTCCAAGTCAGCCGAGGTAATAGTTCCAGTCTATTCAGCACTGGTCAGACCTCATGGGGAGTATTATGTCCAGTTTGGGGAGTCTCATTTTAAGAAGGAAATAAACAAACTGGAACAGGTTCAAAGGAAGACAGCAAAGATGATAATGGGTCTGGAAAGCAGTCTTATGAGGAAAATTGAAGGAACTGAGTATGTTTAGTCTAACAAAGGTCCTTTTCACATGGGTGCTGCCGCCGCCCCTACCACACTCGTGAGAATGCCCCCCACAGGGGGAGTTCAGGGGTGTGTGTCCGTGGGAACGGCCACGTAGTGGGGGGGGAGGCCGTGTGCACTCTACCCATCTCCGCCCACTTCTACCCATCACCCATGCATGGAGCAACGGGCTCCAGTACCGGTTGCTCCGTGCATGAAGGTGGGTGGGGATGGGTAGAGTGCGCACCCATCCCCCCCCACGGCCTGTGTGAAAAGGGGCAAAGAGAAGATTAAGGGAAGACATGATAGAAGTCTTCAAATACCTAAAGAGCTGCCACCAAGATGTCAAGGAACTGTTCTTCGTTGCTACAGAGGGCAGGACTAGAAATAGTGGGCACAAATTATAGGAAGGTAGATTTTGGTTATCTGCGAGGAGAAATTTAGCAGTAAAAACTGTTTGGCAATTGAACAAGTTGTCTAGAAAAGCTGAAGGCTTTCCATTACTGGAGGTTTTCAAAAAAAGTCTGGGCAGGCAATCTGTCGGGGATGTAGTCACCTTGCATCCAAGCAAGAGGTTGGACTAGATGACCCTCGATACACCTTCGAACTTGACACTTGATGATTATTTTCAGAAAGATGTTTTCTCTACAGGGAGACCTGTGAGAAACTCGTATTACTCGAACATTTACGTTTTACGTTACTACTCATGCAGTTAAAAACATTTAATATATAGTAGAAGCTGGAGGACTTCTTCAAAATAAAACTTTTGTAAAATATTTCAGCCACTTTTAGCAACGCAATTGCTGTATTAACACAGGTAAAATAAGAACTGTAACCAAAACAGTTTGGGTTGGTTTAAAAAAAAAAAACACCACCCACCCCCCGGTTTTGAATTACAGCTTGACTACATGGAGGGTCCCTTAACACTCCAGGTAAAAGTTTTGAAATGTGAATAACAATATTTGATGTGGCCCCAGAAATGAAGGTGATTCTTTGCATAGTTTGTTCCCCTTTGGCTTGTACTAAATTCAGTGGTTTTCCTCTTTGTCCCATTTCTGTTTGACACCCTGACACAAGCAATTGAAATCTAACTAGTGATTAAAGATACCAAAGTACACAGAGTGGCATTCCATGCAGAGAAAGTTGTGGTGGTTCAGGTTGTTTTTTTTAATGTAAATTGAACCACCATTTCCTAAAGTTGAGAACTGGGGACAGTAATTAGGCTACACAAAAACCCTATTGCATCTAAAACCCTAATAGTATAACATAGGGTGAAAACAGACATGACGCTACCACCCTTTAACCACCCTTGGTGGTTATTTATACATTTTGCAGGACTGTATTGGTGCCCTATGCCACCCTGAAACATGCATAAATGACCACCACGGGTGGTTAGCGTCATGTCTGTTTTCACCCATAGTTTACTCTATAAGAAATTCCCTGAATGGGTGAAAATACTTCACTGTTATCAGCAACTTCAAGATCAGGCTAAAGTTACACATCTCCCTTTTTAGCTTAACCATAAAAATTACCCAGACAGGTTATATAAACTTTCCCATAGTAATGGATGTAGGCTATTTTTACACGGACATCCCCCCGCCCGGGCTCGGTGTTTGAGCAGACGTGCTGGGGACTGGCTGTCCATGTAAACTGCTGGCAGTTGGTGGGGGGATGGGTGTCCGCTCGGTGTTCGTCTGTGTGAACACAGAGTGGGATGGGTGTGGTGTGTCCGCACAACATCCACCTCCACGCATCACATAGCCACCTTCACCCACAGAGCCCTCCAGAAAACCAGAGGAGGCTTCGTCGGTGGAGGTGGGGGGTGTCCATGTAAAGGGACACACACACATCTCCACCCACCCTCGTCTGTGTAAAAAGGCCATAGAACAGCATTATTACAAATGCATATCCCTCTGTATTTGTTAGGCCAGTTCTTGGTATTCCTTGATGATCTGTAAGTTTTTTCTTCTCTAGCCTCCATAGATTCCTCCCCCAGTTCATTTGGCAGTGTTAAAGAATATTTTCCTTACACCTGCATAAGAAAACTGTAGAACACCTTGAAATTCTTCATGTATTTCCGGGTGGCACCATGTATTCCATGGTGGGACAAATTATACCACTTCTTGTGAAGATAGGAAAATCTGTTTTGTCAAAAGTGGCATTTTAAAATATGAAATGAGAGAAGCTCAAACAAGCTTTGCTGAATGTCAGTACAGCAAGCATTACAGTTATTCAAGATATTGTTGCCTCTTTTAACAAAGAAAAAGGCATTTGGTCTTTCTCTATTATATCTAGTGTTTGTAATATAATGGAGCTCCATGTACAGGTCAATGGGTTTATGTACAGTGAATTCATAATGGTTTTCCAGATGTTCGTGTTTAACTAGCAACTATATTCCTGAAAGTAGTAATGCTTTCAAAGGTTATCTCTCTGATTTAATTACTTTCACTGTTCTCAGCTTGGTGATTTTATAGTCTGTCAAGGAAATTAACCAAAGCACCTCCATGTCAGTTCCTTGCAACTGTATTACTGTATTATATGAAGATACTATTTTTTATCAAGTCTGAGAAGTGACCCAAACATGGCCAGATCTGATGATGATATGATATCTATGGAGGCATTTGTATTGGTTGTCACAAAAATCCAGAAAGAGGAGAAACTGGTAACTTCTAAACACTCTGGCTAACCATAAAAAATATATATTTTGTCTTGCTGTGGATCATTTCACGTTTTAATAAGTCTGTCCAATAGGGCCTTTAAATAAAAAAACCTCCAACGCAAACTAATCCATTAATGTGATATGGCCAAACCAAGAGAAGTCCCATCCTAGTCAGTTTATGGAGAAAAATAATACTTTGGCCCTTTTCAAATGGGCCGCGGTGGATGGGGGGACACCCATCTCCACCCACGGAGCAACCATCATTGGAGCCCATTGCTCCATGCGTAGGAGATGGGTGTAGCGCAGGAGCGCACACGCACCCCACCCACCCCCGTGACATTACCACAGGCGCCTCTAATCAGCAAAACTGCATGGAGATGGGTGGGGGCGTCTCGTGTGAAAAGGGCCTTTGATAAATTCTCAACAGTGCAAACAATGTATATTAAATAAGCAATCTAGCAGTGCTCAAAATGCAAGCCAAGTGAGTAAAGCAAACCGAAGTATGATTTATAGTCGTTGACTGAAAAAGGTTTGTTATAAACGCAGATGCAGTGTACATCACATAGAAATATAATATACAAATATAAATCTTTCCATTTGTTCTGTGTTTTTTATATTTAGAATCCCACTCATATATTTCTGTTTATTCATATATATATATTTTTGTTTAAATTTAGAGCCTGCCCTGTTCCAAGGTTTCAGGGTGGGTAACATCCAAAAAACGATAACTGTATAAGAATTAAAAGTAAAAATATGATATAAAATCTATACAAACATATATAAAAACCTATCCCTGCCTGCAAAATGCCTGACCAGATAAAAAAGTTTTACATTTCTTCCCAAACACACTCAGACTCTCAGAACTGATAAACCATTAGGGGAAGGGAGTTTCAAAGCTGCAGAGCAGCCAGAGAGAACATCTCTTTACAAGCCTTTGCCATACGGACCTGGCACACAGATGAAATTACCAAGAGGTTGTTCTTGGGTGACCTTAAGGATCACAATGGTNTATCCTCTTGAAGGGAGGCATTGACAACAGTGGTCTAAAACGTCTCCACTTTCTCCCAGATGGCTTTCACAAACCAGGATAAGCATGGATCTAATTCGCAACTGGTTGCCCACATCCTTCTATATTGTTCTTGCTATCTAACTGGAAGATGCTGTTAAAAAATGTTCTTTGACAAACTGAGTCTAGAACAAGGAGTATGAACTTATTACCAACCAAACTCACAAAATTCCCTGTTATATTGCTACATTAAAGCTTGGTCATGTTCATTGTTCTCTTGAGGGTTTGCTGCCTGATTTATATTTGATCAGAAGTAATTAAGACCATGATACCATATGGCGTGTACTGGAGTTGCGAGTCAAACAAAATCATATGTTTTATAAATCTTGGAAATCAGTTCCAATACTATAAGAGTATTGAAGAAGTATTTGGGTAATTTCAGACGTTACGAAAATGCCTTTCACCACAGTGGATCACAGTGGATCCCCTGTGGTGGCAGCATTCCCGTGAACGTCTGTTTGACACACACACACCCCAGATGTTTACCACAGTGAATCTCTGGGGAGGTCAAACCTAAACACGGTTCTGGACCTCCGGCCGGCTGGAGGTCGAGAACCGTGATTAGCTTAGCCATGATCCGGAAAGGGGCAAAGGTAACGTCAGTTAGCTTGCCCCAGTCCGTAATCGTGCCCCGAACCATGGTACGGGATTGGGCGCAGTGGCCTTATTGGCCGCTACGCCCGCCCGTCTCCCTGTGGGCAGGCGACTGAGGGAGCACGGGCTGTGCGGTTGCACGTCGTACCGTGCAGCCCTGCCCCCTCCCCGATTCCCCACAATGATGGAGCCGGCATGTCTGAAGGACCGCCGGCTTCATCAAAGACCGGGATGTGAGAGAGATCCCAGTCCAGGTTTCAGCGTGGCGGACCTCCGGGCCCATCACATCTGAAAATACCCTTTGTTTCTTAGTAGTTGGAAAGACATAATATTGTGAGCTGTATTGCTTAATTTCTTAAAATTTATTTATCTTCGGCTAGAGGAAAGGGACAAACTGAAGAAATGCGGAAGATGGTGAACTTTAAAGCAGAGCTTATAGTCAAATCAGCATATTGGCCAAAGATGCTACAGTAGATTACTCCTTTAGACTATAAACACACACAAACACATGGTTACACAGTAGAGTGCTCCTTATAATTAGGACAAAATGAGAGTCCATTTGGTCTAGTGGGTAAGTTGCTGGACTTGGGCCTTGAAGATCAGGGTTCAAATCCCATCTTAGGGTGTTTTTAAGCAGTGCGGGGGGTGGGGGAAGAAGTAGAGCCTGAGGCTGGTGAGTGGCACAGCTGTAGAGCAGCCCCTCAGATGGAGTGTGTGGGGAGGGATTCTAACAGATGGATCCCAGCATGGCTAACGTGGCAGCTGCCTCACACTCCCTCTGCCATGGATCAAAGGAGAGGGGGAAGCATGCTGGGCTGGCCTTTGAAATTGACATGTTCCAGGCATTAAGCGCTGGGAAGCAGGCTCCTCAGTGCTTGTGGCCAGTTCCTGTGACTTGTAAAGACTGTGCGCCTTCCCACAGTGCCTATGAGCGGGAGGGACCTGTCTGCTGGTGTGGCTGGCTGCCCCAGTTCATACGAGCAGGGGATTCACGGGCACCCATTGCCATGGAGCTATTTGGCTTGCCATGCACGGCGCACTTCAGTTCTCTGCAGTGCACTGTGAGTGGCCAAGAGTGGGTGCTGTGTAGCTCACGAGAGCATGCATCCCTCCTCATCACCTTCAGACGGGTGGTTGAATGAGTGGTTCCTGGATGGCCATGTGTGGTAGCATCTTGTTTAAAAACACCCTTAGGCATGAACTCTCTCTCTTAGAGCCCTTTCAGACGTGCATGAAATACGTGCTGTTTTGTTTAATGTGCATGTTATATGCATGTCTGATGCCCTCTGTGTGCTCTATTCCTGGCCAGTGCAGTTTTCAAATCAGCATGCTACTGGGTGAGGTAAACCTACCTTTACAAGAGCAGCTTTGGATTTGTCCTCTCTGTTCAAACTCTGGAATTGCGTACTGCGCACAGTCTGGGTGCGCACTTCTGGCCGTTTTTCTGCCAGCCCAGAAGCTGCACCAGTGCAGTGATGGGGGCTCGGGGAAAGGCAGGGGAGGGGAGCTTCAGGGAGGTCAGGGCTGGTGAGGGGAAGAGGTGGGAGAGAGAGCTTCACGGGAATCAGGGCTGGCGGGGGGAAGAGGCAGGGGAGGGGAGCTTCAGGGAGATCACGGGAGGCGGGGAGGGAAGCTTTAAGCAGCACAGTAACATGGTAACAGATTAATGCGCACTTAATGTTGTGCGCACTGGACATATAAAGTGCACAGTGGTAAATGTGAATGTAAACAGGTTTTGCATTGTGCGCTTCAAAGAGAGCGCATTCTTGTTTATCTGCACAAATTGTGCATGTCTGAAAGAGCTCAAAGTCTCAGTTCCCATCTGTAAAATGGGAATGTATGTGTTTCTTTGTGTTCCCTACCCCTTGTCTATCATAGACTACAAGCCCTTTGAGACAGGGACTTGTATAAAATAAAATCATGACTATTCAACAACAGGTACATTTCTGGTGCTATAATAATGAGTATGAAGTTGGTATGTGAAGAGCAGGGAGCTACCATAGGGACAAGAGGGACCCAGGGCCCAAGATGGAGAGGGAGGGGCACAAATCCTGTTCTGTTGTGACGCAACCAGGAAAGACTGAGCTGAGCGAAAGCGCATGCAGCACACGGTGTGCGTGGGACCCAACTGGTGGGCGGCACAGGACGGAGCAAGCAGTGGTGGCACGAGGCAGGCAGCGCAGTCGCAGCTTCTAGGGCTCGTGCACAGCAAGTGGGGGGAGGGAGGCGGAGAGGGGGTGGGATAGGGGAGAAGATGGTGATGGGGTTTGGGAGGGAGGAGTCCATTTATTTCAACTGGGCCCATTCCAACCTAGCTTCGCCCCTGGCAGAGAGCTGTGTGTATCATCCTTTGTTTCACAAAACCTAGCACAGTAGGGACTCGGCCTGGGAGAGGGTTTTAAGTGTTGCCGCAATGTATGGGTGAACCTATACCAGCCATTATATAAGCTGGTCCTGCAGTGATGCAAGTATAATCCCAAATCATGCTCTTGTTGCAAAGTCTCTCTCTGCATTAGATATGGGAGTTGTTGCTTCCTGCCACCCCCTCATAAAGAAGCAAAAGCGGCAAGTTCAGTAATATAGCTCAGCGAGGTTTCCACAGATTTCAAAGTCTCTGGGGAAAAGCACTGTATGTTGTAAAATACAGCCTTTAACCACGAGTATAGTCTAACTGGTCTGTCTAGGAATACACTACTGCTCTCTTTGAAGGTCCCCTATTAGTGCCTTAAAAATTAGGCCTTTATTCATTATCATTCTACTGAATCGCACCTGCAGTGAAGCTGAAGGAAAATAAAATGTAGGAGCTTGAGGTTGAAAAGGAGTGCATTTTGGGGTCTGGAAAGGTGGGAGGCTGAGTCTTGGTGGAAGACAGGCAGAGTGGATGCTAGTTGACTTCAGAGCATCCACTGCATACGCTCAGGTAGAGCTTGGTGTGTGTTCTGTTTTTCACAATATCCACTTTGCCACAAAACAGGAAGTAAAATAATATTAAATGTGGCAGACAGTTAAGTGGCTATATATAGTCTAACAGGCCTTAATTTTGGCCCTTTTTGTCAGTTGTATGATAGTTTAGTTTAGTTTAGTTTACCTTTTAAAGTTTACATTGGACTGTACTTCAAAAACTATCAGCACATCAAATTATAATATATAACTGCTCTTAAAAATCTCATAGTTGTAATCCTTTGTTAGATGCACTTTTTATAATTCTTTCATCAGTGCAGATGTTAGCAACTCTCATGGGACAGCTAAAAATGTCTTTTCATAAAAGCCATGCAAGAAAGCTAGCCGTAAATCATATCATGCTCCAAATAAAAGAAATGACTTCCTGTGGGTAGCAGGATTTTCTCAAGAACAAAATGTTATAAAATAAAAGGTTTAATACTTGGGTTAATAGTACTATACCATTTATTTCATTAATTCTATTTGTCAAAGAAAGGTCACCTTTTCTTGAATCTCCACTAATAAACCAGGTCACAGTTGTGAAACCAGCCTTACTTAGAAGTAGTCCCCCCTGAGCTCAGCTTTGACTATGCATGAATAAGTGGTTACAGGATTTCAACCCATTCACTTAATATTTATAGTTCAGTATACTCTGAGCAAAAAAGAAATCTTTGTGGAAAATTATCATCATTCTTCTTTTTGTAAAAGTGGGAATACCTGCAAACCGTACACTTTTAATTAAGATCTCCTATCTTGACTCATACCTCCGGGAGCTGAAGGATAGCTAACAGTAAACATGCATAATTATTCTTTCATGCAACTTAGCCATTGGCAGTGATTTTGATGGCAGTAATTTTACCTGCTGAGACTGCAAGTCATGATTCATCAGTTTTATTAGGATTGTGAACCTTACCCAAGACTTTAAAAGCTTGTACATGATTATGTTAACTCTTTAAATATTTTCCTTCATCTGGAATATACACTGCATGTTCTTCAGTTCCAGAGATACATTGAAAGACCAAAATGGTAGAAAGAAATGCAAAATTAAATGTCTAGTTTACATGCTACAGCTTCCAAGTCTCATATTCATTTTGTATGGGTCATGTATGGTTGTGGCACACTTAGNGTAACGTCTGAAAGTACCCTTAGTTGGTGCCTAGGCAAAAGATCAATTGCAAAATGTTTACCCTACATGCTGAAGCTGAAGCTGAGGAGTCACTTAAAGCTTTCCTATGATGTGGTCAGAAAGGCATGAGAAGTTTCTGCCATATGAGTTTTGCTGTTTATGGAATTAGCAGCCAAGCAAACAAACCAATAGCAGTCTTAATGACTGAGGAATGGTACACACTACAAAAGAAAGTCCTGTGTTTCTCCTGCGGGTCACCCTTCTATAGGAAGCAGTATGAGGCAGCAAGTAAGAGGAGGAGATCTTTGTTGTCTCTCTCTCAAGTGCCACACAATGTAGGCATCTAAAATGTTCAAAAATCATGCATCAGCCCTGGTGAAATCACAAAATTTCTTTTAAATCAGAAGACCTATATGTACTTCTTTTTATTTTGGCTTTTGAGCCTGTAATGGTGCACTGCAATCATGCTTTCAAGCTTTTTCTCGGCATTTATGAGGGCTAGAAGCTTCTGTTGTGTGGTTGGGTTTTTTTATTATTTATTTTATTATTATTTTTTTAAAGAAAGCTGATATTAACATGATTTTATGGCAAGTCCTGTCAGTATTTTTACTGTAAGATTTACTTTAGATTGTAAGCTCTCGGGCAGGGACAGTGTCTATCCTATTTTTTGTAAAGTGCCAGTACATCGCTGGCGCTATATAAATGCTTCTAACAATAACAACAATAAGAATAATAATTAATAAGAGTTACCAACCCTGGTAACATCTAAAAAGAATGCCAGTGAGGCAAAATCCTATTTGGACCTGGTTACTCTATGCATGCTTCAGGAGACCCTAGCACTTCTTTCAGTATAAAAATATTTGCTAGCTGAGCCCTCTTTTGTGTATGCCCAGACAACCTCAATAAATGGTGAATTTTCAAACACCTGCCTGTTGGGTGGTCTTCCTCCTTTAGTTAGAAAATGTTAGAATTTTGGAAACATAACTACATTGTTGACACTTCTCAGGAAGCTCACAATAGATTGTTGCTACTTCTAAATTGCAACCATCCCTTTGTCTCATTCCTTTACCTACCAAGTTGTCAGCTAATGTACTTCTGTCTGTTTTTCTTCTTTGTCAGTGATTCTACTGAGAGGAAAACAGGTGAGCCCTATCCAGGGCAATAATTACTACAGCATTAAAGGGCAGGGCAGGGCAGGGCAGGGCATGAAGGGAGCGGGCAAAGTAAATTTGGCCTTGTATTTTGAGTGACTTAAGTTGAGGAGGAGTTGGTGAATTTAAGGAGATGCTGACTTTTTGAAAATTAGATTTGATTGGAACAAGTACAGAGGTGATCCATTAGGGATGGGTGAAAAATTTAGGGATCAAATCTTATCAGGATGGAGAGAAAATAATTGCAGACAGAAAGTACAAACTGCAGTATATTAATCAGGGTTGGATATGCTCATGCAGCCTTGGAATACATTTGGCTTGTCTGGGCAAGTAAAAACCCTTCTGACTGGATCCCTGTCCCTTGGGTTATATGCACACACCTCCTTACTAGCTCAGAACTGTCTGTGATGTGTACAATCTTTCAGATGAAACACTGCCAACTTCACAGGGTTTGAGCAACTTTTTTGCTTAAAATACACCAGAAGCTTAGGTGTAGGCAGCTGTGGCACAAGGGAATCAAGTCCTTAAAATTTTCTGTTAGTTAAACCAGTGTTGATTTCAAGCAAAATGCTATTAGAGAAAGCCTGTGGTAACTTCAGATAATCTGGGTGTGCTTCCCAGTTCACAGTTGGTGTTCGCAGCATGTACAGTCTTGTTCAGTTTGTAGAAACCACAAAATATATGGTGCTAAACGGAGCCATTTAAAAACCTTGTTTGAAAAATAAAAATGTATTAATCTGCCTTAAGAGTTAAGTACTTCAGTTTTATTTTCCAGAAGTAAAACTTCCTTGAGCTATAAATTAATATAAGTACATATGAAATTATGAACATTTTCTCATAGTACAAGAACATTCCATGTTAACTGATAAAAGAAAATGCTTACCCCACCCATTTGTAAGCAACCTGTAGAAGTCATTACCTCAAGACATCTTTGAGGCCAAGTGTTTAATACAATAGGACTTCATTGTTAATGAGAGTATCCAAAATTACAATAGATAGGATTCTTAAAAAATAATCTTGCGTTGGGACATTGCTAACTCAAGTGGGTCAGAAAGAGAGACGGGTTCTACTGCAACTACCCACTAAGGAATTTCTTTGTCTTCAGCATGTGAGAATGGCCTGTGCACAAGACAGGGCACTGGAAGAGATGGATTAGCAGTCTGATTCCGAATGGCAATTCCCATGGTTTTAATAAAGTAATTTCATTTTGAAAGGATAGGTAGTGACTTCATAATTCCATATTGATTTCATAATTACTCTAAGGCTGTATTGAAATTTTAACTCAGGCAAAGTAGAAGTTGCACACGTTTCGTATGTTAATAATTGAATAACTAATGGCTTTCACGTGTTACTCTGTTTGGTGTCCAAGCTGAAATAACTTCAGTCGCAGCTGTAAGCAGGCACCTCCAGCGCTTTGGTGGTATGTGTTCACAGGGGCTCTCATAAAAGCCTTGAGAGGTTCTGATGGTGCCCCCACTCTGGCAGCAGTAACACATGGGTTCCTGGGTAGGGTACTCAGGCGGCTGCCACCTCAAAAAGTATGGCATTGCCTGTTTTAGGTGGGCTGCAGGATTTTCCCACAAAACCAGGGCAACCCCGCCTAAGGCAGGACTATTGGGAGAGATGTATCAGGTTTGCAAGGCAAAAGCCTCTGCTGGCTCCACTGAGGAGTCAGAGGACCATGTTGGCCACTGTTCCCTCTTGGGCATGTGTATAAACTCTTCTCCATTCCCCAAATGTGTAGGAGCTTCATGTAGCTTTTAGGCAGTTCAGATGCCAGGGCTGGTTGTGGGCTCTGTGCTGCCTTAATGTCCTGTGTCTCACTTCATTGCACCTGAGTCTCAGCAGCTCAATTGCAGCTGCTCGTCAGAATCTCAACACTAGCTCCGCCAGCCAATCATTACGCAGGAGAGGTTTCCATGTGTGTTCATCTTGTGTATCACATGTCTCTTGGTATTATGAAGATTTTGGTAGGTAGCTCCAGGGGTTGGGTACTCTGGCCACCTCTGGCTTTGGATGTTTTTAAACAAGATGCATCCATGCATGCCCCCTCCCCCCCGGGCTGCAATCCCATGCAGGATCTGCATTGCATTTTGCGTACACGCAGGTTGCACGTGGTGTGTGCAGGGCATGGGATCAGCCCCACTGTCCACGTGTCCAACCGCTTGTTCAGGTTCAAGTTTATTCCGCGTAGCCAGAGGCCATTGCGTAAAATATACATAGCAATACATACAAACAGGCCCATAAAAAATAATAATACAAAACTTCCACACTAGGGCAAATGTGGAATTGAATTCCCAAACAATAGGCCAAACAAATGGTTCACAAGATAGTGAAACCATACCACGCAAATCCTCTGGCTACAACAATAAAATACCAAAAATACATAATCAGTATCCCTTAAATTTAATACATATAGGGCCAAACATTTCCTTAAGTATAAAATAAATAAATATGATCAGCCCAGCACACAGCAACACATACGCTCAGTCTTGTCCTAACAACAATACCTCCTAAATCCTAAGCATTGTAATCCATACGTACAGACTCTCCTAACTCTACTGATGGTAGTATGTAATCCCATCTAGAAAACAGCATGTCCCTCACTGCATATCCCTGTAGGGCTCTTCATCTAATGGCAGACTACACTCCAAAAAACTCTTCCAGGCATAAAACATCCTGGGAAGAAGTTCTGCGATCAACTTAATTCATTTTAAATCAGATGTATACAGAAGCCAATCCAGAATTGCTCCATCGGACCTTCCCAATATCTGTACCAGGTGTGGGGCCAAGAGTTCCTCCTCAAGCCGTCATAAAGATGGCAACGCAGAATCATATGCTTTAGGGTCTCCACCTCTAGTAGATCAAAAGGGCAAAGTCGGTCCAAGAAGGGGACCCTCAGGAAGCGCCCGTCCAAAACCCTAGATGGAAACGCAGGTTGCACGTGGTGTGTGCATGGCATGGAATCAGCCCCACTGTCCACGTGTCCAACCGCTTGCTTGAAGCTTGGTGCCTGGGGAGGCGCGCTCTTATGAACCACACAGGGAGCACTCCTGAAAAAACCAGAGTGCCCTGTGCGGGCCAGGGTGGCACCTCCATGGACAGGGCACCCATGCTGGGAGCTGCCCACGTTGAAGCCCTCCCCCATACACTTCCCGTGCATGGGTGTCCCTCTGCAGCCCCACACACCAACCACGGACCACACCACTCTCATTTAAAAACACCCTTTGACTCTTCCTTCTTCTTTCATTTTCTGTGAGGAGGGAGTGACCTTGCTCTAAGATATTATTAAACATTAAATCCAAGCCCTTTCATTTTTAGGAGCATTACTTCCATTATAGTATTTAGCTTACTGAAACCGTAGTACTTGACATTTAATGCAGACAGAACTCCTCATCCATGTAAATATGCCATGTGCCCTCTCCACAAAGAAATCAGAATTATTTTCAGTTCCTATTGTACCTCCCTAAACTAATGGAAATGACTGTGTGAAACCTAACACTGCAGTGGATTCATTCCTTTAATGTGTTCTGTGGGTGAAATGACATGTATGTTTCATATTAGCTCTTTAACCTTAGTGGCTTTTATAGCAAAAGGAAGTTTTTTTATCTTACGGGAATCCAAGAAAGGATGTGTAAAGAGTGGAATCATATTGTGCAAGAACTATGTGGGCCTTAAAAATTGTAAGACATCTTTAAAATAGGCCTTTGTTTTAACTGAAATTCATTGGACTGTTCTTCTGAAAGCTTAATAGTGTGATTGCTACAGTATGTATGTTTTCCATTTGTTAAAAAAGAAATGAGACCTTTGAACTTTTTTTTTTTTAAAAAAAATTAGACAAGTCTGCTTTATTATCAATCTGATCTCATCCAGTTATTTATTGTTTGCTTGACTGCTGATGTGCTCTTTGTGTAGGCATAGCTCTTTCATGTTCATTTTAAAGGCACTCCCACTCATAAACTTAGAAAGTCCAGACCTCACCAGATTAAAAGAATGTCTTTCTCTCCAAAATGCTGCCATACAAACTTCCAGTAAAATTTGGAATAATTATATATGCAACTTTTGTAGGATGAAAATTGGCTGTTTGATATTTAATGAACAGAGATCTGCTTATCATCATATGAAAAATAAGTGGGAGAATGCTGATTTGTGGCATTTCAAAACATTTTAGCTTAGATTCAGAAACTAAAAAGTGAAATATTAGTTAGAAATACTTTTTTCCCCAAAATTGCCACTAGCATCTGAAAACAATAGCTTTTAGGAACACTGTTAAATGAACAGCTAAAAATAACATTATATAACTGTGGGGATTTTGGCAGGAGAATCGGGAAAACACAGCCAAATGTTCACATCCTCTGTTGTTTGTTTTTTAAAAAATAATTTTAAAACTTTAATTTGACAATTTTTTATTTAAACTTTTTCAGTTGCCTTATCCCTACCCTTAGTGACAATGTGAAGAGGGGGAAAACACATCAAATATTTTCAAAACTCACAACTCTGTAATGTACCATTTATTAGC
>QEPC01015241.1:207838-230617 GCA_003113815.1 Sphenodon punctatus
CTAAGCTCACCCCCTGGCCCCTCCTCCAGTAAGGCAGTGGACGCAGTCAGTCTCTCTGTGCCTGTGTCACTGCCCGCTTGGCTGCCCTGCAGTGGAACCACTCCTGGGGAGTGGTGGTAGATACTCGGCTGGGGAGAAGGGGGAAGCATTAGGAGGCCATGCTTCTCCATGGTTGCTCGGAGAGGTGGAGAATGGGAATCCTTCCTGTCCAGAGGGAGTAAGTTTTATGTAAATGTATACGTTTGCATAATTAGGTGGTGCCTAATTATGCAAATTAGGCCCCGCACCAAGACTTCACACATGGCCTCACAAACCCTGGGGCCGGCCCTGCCGGGGGACGTCGAAGAAGGCGCCCCCAGTGGACCGAAGGGTCCACTCTGAGGCACGGAGGATGAGGCAGTCCCCGAGGTATGAGGGGCCCAGACTGTGTAGGGCTTTATGCATCAGTGCCAACACCTTGAATCTGGCTCGGTATGCTATAGGCAGCCAGTGCAGAGCATGGAGCGCTGGTGTTATGTGCTCCCGTCGGCCAGTCCCCATAAGAAGACAGTCCGCCACATTCTACACCAGCTGCAGCCTCCGAACCAGAAACAAGGGAAGCTCCACGTAGAGCGCATTTCAGTAGTCCAGCCTTGAGATGATGAAGACATGGATAAGGGTGGCTAGGTCAGGCCTGGAAATGTACGGGCACAGCCTCCACACCAGATACAGCTGGTGGAAGGCAGTCTTAGCCACCACCTCCACCTGACGATCTAGACGGAGACCCGAGTCCAACACCACCCCAGACTACGAACCTGCTGGGCAACAGGAGGATGCCCCCCCCTCCACAAGGGGGGCCAGAACCTCCCCCGCCCTCTCCACCACCATCACCTCCGTCTTACCGGGATTTAGTTTGTCTGCTCTGCCTCATCCAATCCGCCACGGCCTCCAAACATTGGGAAAGCAATGAGACGGCAGGACCTGGGTCAGTTGAAAACAAGAGGTACAACTGAGTATCATCAGCATATTGGTGACATTGCACCCCAAACCCTCTCACGATCTCCCCCAGGGGCTGCATATACACATTAAACAATAATGGAGACAGAATCGAACCTTGTGGAATGCCGCAGGATAAGGTCTGGGGGCTTGATGTTTCAGCCCCCAACACCACCCGCTGGCTTCTCCCCAAGAGGAATGAGCGGAACCACCCAAGGACAGTCCCGTCCAGACCCCCCAGGTCTCGCAGCCGTCTCAACAACAGCCCATGGTATCAAAAGCGACCGAGAGATCTAGCAGGATCAGAAATTATAGGATTCCTAGATGCACTGTGTGTTTACATTTAATAGAACATAAATGTACATGCAGTGTAAGACCTTTCTTTTTGGGCAGCTGTTTAGTAGGTGGAGATAGAGAGGTTGGTGTGTGGTAGTGGGCTGTTTTTTTAATTTTCAATGTTTATTTTTATGTGCTTCTGTTTTTATATGGCTTTTTTGTTGTAACCCCCTTGTTCCTTAGGGAAAGGGCAGGATATAAGTTTAATTAAATCAATCAATCAATAAATAAATAGCCGTTAAAGGGTAGTAACTTTGTGGCAAATATTAACTACTCCCAGTCTTTGAAATTTAGGTTCAATTCTGAGGTCTTGCTTGCTCCATATGGATATTTAAAGCACTGCAGAATATACGAGCAGCGGTTTGCTTAGAGTCCTGCATACTAGACCAGGCCTAATCAGACTGTCAGTCAGTCAATACAAATTTATTTGTTAGCAATTGTGTTCTAACAAATATAAAATTCACAAATAAAACATTAAAAAAAATATTAAAACAATATCAGACACAAGACAGTTGTCCTCACTTTGGTTTAGGACCCCTCTTGGTCTAAGTCCCTCAGACTCAAACTGTATCAGACTCCCCGCAAGCAAGAGGCCCCACCCCCAAGAAGTGCTTTGAAGTCCTGTTGCTCCATGGAGCCGAAAGGGGCATGTCAGAAAAAGGTGAGGAGCTTAACCCCACTCCTTTCTTGACATGAGAGAGAGCACTCCCGCAGAGCACTGTGACATCCTGGTGCTCCATCCCTGGACAGATCAGGCCCAGGCACGGAAGAGCCCGGCTCTGTCAGGATAGGCTCGGGTCAGGTCAGTCTCGGTTTGGGCTAAAGCTCAATTTTGAAGCCAATGCAGGGCTTTAGGTTTGCTCTCGTGGAGAGGTAAGCGGGCATAAGAATTGTTACCACTGAAATTAAATTAGCTACACTTTAAACAGCTGCTTTTTTATCTGTCTGTATCATGGCATGGTTTACCCAGCAAGAGGAGCAAGTGATTCCACTTGGAGGACCTTGTTGACAACTGTAGTTTGGAATGATGGGACAGGAATCATGTTGTAATAGAATCATTTAATTTAGAGGTCACTGAGTGTCCAGTGTTCTCTACAAAATTCATTTGTTGTCTAAGTGGCTGTACTGTAGTGGCGCCTACTTTAATTAAGGTTCTGACAATATTTCCATTATAAACCATGTTTTAAGAGGTTTATTACTCAACTGTTAAAATTTGCTCCAGGCTGAGACTTGGCCACGGACAGTCTCAGCCTGAAAGTAGTTCCTTAAATTTTGAAAAATAAAATAAATTAACTTCTTAAGTAACACAAGCATGGTTTCAACGCTGCTGTTCTTCAACTGTATAACCAAAACAATTTTTTATTTATGTACTATCCTCTATGCTTTTGTAAATGGGAGTTTAAATGGCTACCATCATCTGTTTAACAGAGCTTGTCTTATAGCAAAATATGCATTTAAAATTGTCAGAAAAGCTGAGTTTTAAATGTTCTATCACAAATATTATTTTTAATAATGAGTATCTAGGTTTTGATATCTGAATCACGGCCATGTTGTTCTGAGAACTGGCCAAACATAGTAAAGAGACAATCCCTGCTGTGAAGCCTTTGCAGAGGATAAGGGATGGAGAAATAGCATACAAGGAAATGAATATGGTGAGGAACTGAAGCAACATATAGGGTCCAGCCACATGAGAGATTGGGTACTTTTAGATGGGTGCTGGGATGGCCACTCCCACCCACATCAGAGTTGCGGGTGCCTCGCCTGATGCTCTAGCCGACTGTCCACAACTCTGTGGCATTACTCGAAGCAACGGCCAGTTGGACGTGGAGCTGCTGCATGGGTCCACTGAGCATACAGACTGCAGCTCCGCCTTGGGCCGTTACGCTCGCGGTACTCTGGGATGTTGCAAACCACCACAAGCAGGGCTAGAGCATAGCAAGCTATCTGGCAGCGCACCTTTTAGATGGACAGGCCACCCAGGGCTGGCATGGCCAGCCCCGCGGCAGCCCATCTGTCTGTATACGCCCAGATTGTAAGCTCTCGGGCAGGGACCGTGTCTATCTTGTTTTTTTGTAAAGCACCAGGTACATCGCTGGCGCTATATAAATGCTTATAATAATAATAATATAATAATTATCTCACTTTGGCCTATGTTAACTCGTGATGCAGTGGCTTGTATGCTTGGAAGCCACCAGACGTTCACCCCGTGCCGGAGCGGGAAGTCAGCTAACACACAATGCATCCTCAGAGAGGCTGGAGACACATCACATATTAGTGTTGCCCAAAGTGGGTTAACGCTGCCCAAAGTGGGTTAGCTCTCTGGGGGATATACCGACTTACCTTGACAGCTGCTCTGTCAATGACCTGGTTACTTTGTGGAATGGCATCTTGACCATGGTCATAGACACGGTTGCACCCATATGTCCGCTCCTACCGCTTTATCAACACAAGTCCCCCTGGTATATGGAAGACCTGAGGTGAGCGCGGAAGCCGACCGATTGCAGCATTGATTGTTTTTGAAGGACTATGCCGTGGCTGTGATGACAGTGAAGAAAGCTTTCTTCTCTGCTATCGTAGTGTCTGCAAAGTCTTGTCTATCTGAACTGTTCCAGGTGGTGAGGGGCCTGGTATATCCAGCTTGTCTCCACCAGGAGATGGAGTCATCCGCTGTCCGCTGCAACATTTTTATTAACTACTTTGCAAATAAAATTGCTTGTATTCACCACTACTTGGGTGCTGTCTTTTCCACTGCAGGGTCAGAGTTTGGCTTCATGGAAGCTCAGTCTTGTCCTGTTTATTTGGATACGTTTCAATTGGCATCACGCACTAATGTGGAGGAGGTGCTTGGGGCGATGAGGGCAACCAGTTGTGAACTAGATCATTGCCTGTCCTGGCTGGTGAAAGCTAGCTGGGAGACGTTGGGGCAGCTGTTGACTGGAGTTGCCAATGCCTCCCTACAGGAGGGTAGGGTGTCGGACACCCTTAAAACTGCAGTGGTCTGGTCCCAGCTTAATAAACCATCCTTGGACGCTGACTCCCCAGCCAGCAACCAGTGGGTGTCTAATCTTCCTTTGTTGCCAGGCAGCTCCAGGATCACCTTGATGCTGTCAGATACCTGGACCCATTTCAGTCAGGGATTTGTCCTGGATATGGCACAGAGACTGTGCTTGTGGCCTTGATCGATAATCTGAGCCTTGAGATGGACAAGGGGAAGTCTATCTGTTGATCTTATTAGATCTTTCAATGGCCTTTCATACAGTCAATCAGTGATGTGGGTTTTCTGGAAAATTTTGAAGATGAAAACTTTCCTAAAAATTTTCCCATGTAGATTTTCTTATTTGCATTAATATTTACATAAAATTTGCATAAGAAAATTTTCCTGTGCAAAATTTTCTATGCAAATTTTATGTAAATTTTTTCAGTACCCTAAATAGATTGTGATCTGATTTGGCATGTTTATTTGACCTATGATTTATGACTACCTCAGAACAAAAGAACAAAGTATTCCCTCAAAAACTAACGAATTTTGATTCCAACCTCCACAGCTCAAGATAAGAAATGGGACACTGCTTTGTGTGCTGGTTTTGGTTTCAGTTTCACTTCCAGCTGTCTAATGGAATCACAGCTTTAGTTTTGGTTTTGCTTTCACTTGCAGTCATATTTAGAAATGGAATTTTTTCCACAGGAAAATACATTAGTGGAAAATTTCCCCAAGTTCTGGAATGTGTTCCGCAGATAAAGTTGGTAGTGGAAAATTTTCTGCATGAAATTTTCTACCCCACATCACTGCAGTCGATCATCAGGTGGTGTTGACACAACTGTGGGACCTGGCAGGAGTGCGCAGAACTGCTCTTGTGTGGTTCCGTTCATTCGTCTCGGGGAGTTCCCAGCAGGTGATGATGGACGATTGCTCATCTCCTCAGGACCTCCCTTGTGCAGTCCTGCTGCTTTTGGGAACTGGATGAGGGTGAGCCGATTGAAGATGAATCCTGACAAGACTGAAGTGATGATGGTTGGCCGACCTTGTGACTTGGAGGAGATTGGGACTTCTGTTATTGATGGATTATGGCCTCCTCTGGTCAATCAGGTCTGCAGCCTTGAAGTGCTCTTGGATCCTTCGCTGCACCTGGAGTATCACGTTGCGGTGGTGGCCAGGTAGCAACTCCCTGGCTCCCTATAGTCTCTTTCATCTCTGTTCCCTCTGAGCCAGACTCTGCAGTATGGAACCCAGGATTTCATTCCTAATGTACATGGCATCAAAGGAGGACAGAAGAGCATGGCATGACACCACAGCCCCTTTTGTGCATATGATGAGTGCACTTAAAGCATGCCCACACTACCACAATTTACTGCTCCTCCTGAGTAGACCCAGATGATTTTGGATCATCTGTCACTTTACCATGGGATTAACAACATCTGGATGTTGGGTCATTGATCCCTTGTAGATCAGCTGTAACGTTTTCAAGTCAAGGGAACCAGTGCAGCACAGATTTATTGGATCCTCTCAGCTCACAGAAAGTGTCCATTTTCTAACCAGTGCAAGGAAGGCAAAAAGACTGTTTTCTCCCTGCTATCAATTTCCTTCCTTAGCTGAGCAGCAGAGAATGAAAATAAGCAGGGATGACAGAATCTTCTTTTTAACTTATTTCTGGAACGTATGCATTGCGAAGTAGCCTAGAGTTTGGATGCACTAACAAAAGCAAATTAATACAGCTTATAACACTTCTAAAATATTGGTACCAAGTTTGCATACAATAATGTTGATGCTGCTGTGGTTGGACACTTCCATAAGAATCGTAGAAGCAGAATACTTAGAATTACGTGTCTGGGCCTTGGTTCTGCATTTTCCAATAACTGGTGGCTAAGTTTTGTGGCTTTCTCATCATAAAGGAAAAAGACAGCATCCAGATTTTCACATGATCTTTTATGACACAAATCTGTAAGGGATTTCGGAAAAGCCAGTTGAATTTCTCTAGAGTTTCACTCTCATTCTTTGTTCTGCTTAGTCCTACTTTTATGTTTTGAGTGCTAGAGGGTCATGTATTTTGTTAGTTATCTAGGCTGAACTAGTTTATGAATAGTCAACACAAAAGCAAAAATCAAAGGGAATTAGCTACTAAGATAAGCAACATTCATATAGCAGCCAAACCAGGTTTTTCTAGATCCAGCTGCTGCCAACCTCAAAGCAGAGTCCAACTTTCCACACTAACTACCAGTCACATTTCTCTCCCTATCCCAAACCCCTTTCTGGCCATTCCCAACTGCCTTAGACCTTCTGCCTCCATTTACTGTTTTTAAACAGGACACGCCCACCCACCCGAGTGCCCATCTGAAGATAGCAGGGGTGGGCGCATGCTCCCATGACCCACGCACCACCCACTCATGCCCACACATGGAGCATTGAGAGAAAACCCAGGATGTTCCATGTGGGGGCATGAGCAGGCAGTGCTTGGGTAGGGACGCACACCCATCCTGGCCTGTCTGATGCCCCTTGCACTCACCAGAAGGAGGTGGGGGTGATTGAGCCCCCTCTGAATACAAGGGCAAGGGAGCAGAGGAGTTAAGTCCCGGAGGAACAGCAGGAGGAACATGAATTCGGCAGGAGAAATCTGGGTTGGGTAGGGAGAGAAAGTCAAACTGCTGCTTTGCTGCTTGTTTCCACCTCATTTATATATCCCTGGATGACATTCAGCCCATCCCCACATCCTCTCTTGCCTCTTCCTTTTCTTCAATCTTCTTGCTGCTGTCCTGTCCCCCTCCCACCAGAAGTACGTGTGTGCTCCACTGAGCTCACACAGAGCCCCCCAGCCGTGCCCATTTAAAAAGTGCCATTGTTTTCTATCCACTGATGGTTCAGATCATTCTACAATCCTTCTATCAAGTAGGGCCAACCAATCACCATCTTCCCCCCCCCGTAGGTAAATTTACATGCCGCAGTTATTTGGGTTTTAATGAGCAAGTGGCATGAAGGAGTATATATGTTGAGAATTCTTATGGGTAAGGAGCCATTTTGGGGGTTTTCAGTTTTCACACAAATCAATGGGATTCTGGCCATTGATGCCATGGCACCAAATCTGGAATTGATTTGGTGGTCTTCAAATGCTATCTGCTTTACAGGCAAAGAAATGCCATTGAGTGAAGTGTTGGGCATTCCTTCACTGGGCAAGTCAAATAAGATATTGAGATGCATGGAGAGTCATTTAAGAATATTGTCACTGATTGTCTGTCTTGTGTTTATTGATTGAGTCTTATGGAAACTCACAATCCCAGCTACAGGAAACCAGCTTTTTTGCAGAAACTGAGACAACGGATATCATTTACCTTCTGAGTTAAAGGATGAATCAAGAATCTCAATAAAACTGTTAAACTATGGCTACCCTGCTGACCCTGTGGTTAGCACACTGTGGGTGGAAACCCTCTGCAGAGTGCTACCATAAGGCCAATATGAATTCCATTAAAGCTCTCAAGAGTCAAAATAGGGTTTAAGTGAGACTTGAGAAAGATACATGCTTCCTTTCATTCCTTTTCTTATTCTTTGAAAAGCAACTTTTCCTCACTTTTTTCTTTCATTTTTGCGATTCTTTGTTCTGTTCTTCATTCATTGCTTTCACTAAACCTCTTTCATCTGCTCTTTTTTCCAGTCTACCTTTTTCTCTCAACCTCTACTTTCCCATCCCACATTCCCTGTTCCTTCTACCTGACTGTCATTCCCTATCTCTCTTTCCCCTTCTACTCACACTCTAGATAAGATTTTAGTTTGTTACATTGGGTGCTTTTAGATGTGGCATCCCGCTTCACCCCCGGGTGGCCTGGCAGAGTGGGCCAGCCAAACCAGGGGCGCCAGTCTGAAATGGAATAGCAGTCTGTCTGATGTGCAGACCCATGCTGCTGCTCCTCTTCCAGCCGGCTTCCGGGGCAACACTATACCGTTGCAGATGCTCTAGCCCGCAACTCAATAGTGATGGTAAGGGGTCCTGTGGGGGCGGACCCAGGCCAGGGAACCCACCAGGTCTGTCTGATCCTGACCCAGGCAGGGCTGGGAGTGGGCAGACATGGGGGTGCATCCCCGAAGCAGCTCTGGGGGTGGGCAGTCCTCTGTCTGAACACACCCTATTTGTGAATGTTGGAGTATCTCTAATAATGTTAGTGGAGCGGAAACACACATGTACGATTTTAAAGTGCTTAAAGAGACAAATAAAAAGATTCTCTTAACATCATGATTCAGAAGTTTTTCCATATTTTATAGTCTGTTAAGATTGTTTGCATTTTGTATCTTGAAGGGTGTACTAGTGAAAGCACCATAGAGAATGGGTAATTCAGCCACTTCAAAAAGGAACTCTAGCTGTAACCTAATTGATTTGACCAATTTTTCTTGCATTTGTTTCAGCCACTGGAAATATAAGCTCCAGAGCCTGTGAAATTCTGTATGTCTACATAAATGATTGTAAAATAACATACTTATAGGCTGGTTCTCATAACTCAGATGACAGGATTATTTGTACATTTTGCAGAACTGGTTGATGATGATAAAGGTTAGCATGGTTGGTGGTGATCTAAAAGGTAAAACATTGTTTTAAAAAGTTACATTCAGTGTAACAGAAAATTATGAAAGGGTAAGTGGGTCATTTCCTCTGCAGAAAAATTACACTTGTCCAGAAAACTGTGTAGTCTTCCCACTTCAAGCATTTTATAAGTGTGCATGAGACTAATAGCCTGTGTTTAATAACAGGCAGTATTTTTGTCAGGTAGCTTAGCTCCTCAATATGTATTCATTCCTTCTCCCTTGCTCCTCCCGGAGCTGCAACTCCTTCCCTGAAAGCAGTCACTCTGCTCCTTCCCTCCCCACCTTCAAATTCTTCCTGAAAACCTACCTCTTTTGTCAGGCTTTCCCTAGCTTATCATCCCCATACGCTCATCTCTGAAGACTCCTCTTCCAGCCATCACTCAGGGTCCAACTAGGGCTGAAACTCGATCTGTTTTTTTTCTCTATTCTCTTTGACAGCTTTTACACACAACAAAAATGGGTTCTTATAAGTGCTTGAGATAATACCAGGTGTTATAAATGCCGGAGATTTGTAATGGGCGAACGCAGTATTCCCCTTTTATGCAGCGAAATCTCTCAGCCTTGTAAGATTTAGTCTTACACGGCTATGAGATCTCACTGCATAAAAGGGGAATAGTGTGTTCGCACATTACAAACTCCAGCATTTATAACACCCGGTATTATCTCAAGCACTTATAAGAACCCATTTTTGTCATGTGTAAAAACGGCCTTTGAGAAGAGAATCAAGGAAAAAATGAGAATTGAGAAAAGCCCTAGTTCTAGAGACTTTCTTGATAAGATTTTTTTCTCAATATACTTACCGGAGACATGTGTACCCTGTCTGTCTGTCCGTCTGTCTCTTCTCTCTTCTATCTCTGCTGCCCATGTCTGTGTTTCCATGGGCACCCATGGCCAGAAAACTCGATGCGGGGCGGGGGACAAAAAGAACTGTGCATGCACAGAATGGCCATCAGGACATTCTGTACCATTTTGCACATACGCAGTTCTTTTTTTGTTTTTAAGCAAGATTCTCGTGAGCATATTGAACCGTTAGCGAGATCCCAGCAAGATCTTGCTAAGAGTGGTCGATTCTCACAAGATTCTTTTGAGAATTAAATTGATTCTCGTTTCAGCCCTAGGTCCAAACCCACTCCCCTGTAGGCAAGTTACATGGGGTGCAATCCTGCAGCCCTCAAAAACTGCACCTGCACAAGGAATAGTGAAAGGCCACAGACGTGCATGCGCCCTGTCGGCACAGCAAGCCTTGCCGGGCAACGGCGCACCCCATCCAATGCAACCCACTGAGCCCACACACCCTGCAGCCCGGGTGATGGAGCAGGAGCCGTGTCTACTTCATCCCCTGGGGGGTGGGGGCTTAGGGGGTCACATTGGATGGGGCGTGCTGCTCTCTGTGCTTGCGTATCTGAGCATCTGCTGCTCAGATCTCCACTGCACCTACCACCGGCATAAGCTGGCAGCAGGATTGCACCCATGACATTTTGACTTCTCAACATCATTAATCTATCCATGTCTCTTTCTTTGGGTGTTGATAAATGGCCTGGTAGCCATGAATGGGTGGCTATTGGGCTGCGTATTAGGTGGACATGGATTGGGGACACGTGTTCACAGTCCGTGACCCTTGCATAGTGCCCGGACATTGTACAGGCTAAGGCACAAACACACGTTAGCCCCAGGCCAAAGCATGTGCATGACATCTATTAGGGGGGTCACGGCTGGGGAAGGCCCCTTCCCTGGCCATAATTCCCCTTTAGATCTCCACTTCTCTCCTTTCCTCCAGGGGAGGAGAGGAGCAGAGATTGAAGCTAGCTGCAGTTTCAGCTCCTCTCCTTCCTGCCCAGGAAGGAGTTGAGCAGAGCTCACAGCCAGGGCATGGGGGCTCTGTATGCCATCCTAGAGAGGGAAAGGTATCCACGATTTCAAGCTGTGAGTGTCCTCACCAACATGTTCATTTACTGAGTGCTGTCACCCACAGACAAGTGGGTGAGTGTCAAGGACACTTAGGACTGGAATATCATTCCATTTATTTTCACCCTTTGTTTCCCATTCCCTTTTCTCCACTCCTTTGTCTTTCCCAGATTGTAAGTCCTTTGGGGTAGGGACCTTTTCTCTAATGATTGTATGGTGCCAGGTACATTGTTGGCACTATATAAATATTAATAATAATGGCCTCAATCCAAGGTGGATGCGTGCGCAGACCAAGGCTACCCTTGCACACGCACACAGTGTTGGTGCATGTGGGGTGCCCCCAGCAAAGTCCCCTGCCTCCTAATCGCACTGCCATCCACATCCTCTGTTGCACCCCCACCTCACCCTCTGTCAAGTGGCAGTACAATCGGAAGATGGAGGATTTAGCCTGGGGCACCCTGTGTGCACATAGTGTGCGTGTGCACGGACGCTAGGCTTGGTCCATGCATGCACCCACCTTGGATTTGGGACAATAATAATTGAGTTAACTGTCTCTTATTGTTCATCAGATAGGCTGGTAAACCTCTAAAAGGCTTCTTGAATGGAAATAAAAGCTGTAGGTTGGCATTTTTCTACAGTATGTACAGTATGTTAAGGGGACTAAGCTGCAATTTCCACCTGTGTTTTGACTTGTAAATTATACATTTGCTTTCTAACTGCTGAGGGCATCACCTCTATTATTTAATAGAGTGCCTTATCAATAATTTATGACATTTCAATATTATGCAAATTTATATCAATATTTGGGCCTAGGAGAACTACAGACCACAAGTACTCTTAAATTATACATAAAAATGTAGAAAGCCTCTACGTATTGGCTTTTATCAGTGGGCATCATTTGTTTATAAAAGAAAAATAATGGATTTTGATTGTCAGAAAGTTCCATTCTTGCTGGAAGAGGAAGAAAAGATTTATGATTTTGTTTACTTTATCAGCTGCAATGCGAATTAAACCATTAGACCAGATGAGTGAACTGTAGGGTTTGTTGGTTTGTTTAAAAAGGTGTTGGTGGGTAAAGGGAAGGAGTGATCTTCAACAATTCAGATGGCAAAGGATTTGAACAGATGATACAATAATGACATTCCTTAAAGATGCCTAGAACCCAGACCTTCATCCAAAGGCTGAATTTCATTTAACAAATACTTTTATCTACCATTTGTAGGTAAATCTTTCACGGTTGAAAAAAAGAATATACCAAAGAGATTGCTACAACAATAGCAGAAAGAAAGTACAGTCTTTGTGAAATATAGAAAGGCTTCAGAAATCTCCGTGATAGACAATATAGAAAAGGAAAACATCCAGTCAGTGAAGAAATACATTTACTAGATACGCCATGGTTCCTAAAAAAAACCAAACCTAGAATAATATAAGGAATACAAAAAAATCCTGAAACAAGTAACAATACCACTTTTAATCTAAGTTACAAACATAATACCACATTTGTATTGCTGATTTTCATTAGAAATATTATTAACCATACTATTACTGACATAAAGATAGCAGAGAACTGGATGTTTCATAGCTAACTGGTATGGTCTATACTGATCCGCTGGATGATGTGGAAGCCTTAGCAACACCAGAATAAAATAAATTCATGTTTTCTTGATTTATAATAATGTGAAGTTTGGGTTGAATTAAGGGCCCTTTTCAAACGGGCGCAGGTGCATGGGGGGATGGGTGGGCAGTGACTGGGAGTGCATTTCCATGGACCCCCACCCACCTTCACCCATCTCCACACACGGAGCATCTGTCATTGGCCCCTGTTGCTCCATGCATGGGTGATGGGTGGAGGTGGGTAGAGTGTGGGAGCGGCATTCCCATCGACGCCCACCCATCCCCCCGCACCCACTGCGGTGTTCAAATGGACACCCCCAACCGCACATGTGGGCCGGGGGGAGGGCATCCGTTTGAAAGTGTTCAGTATCCGTATAATAATTTATTACAGAAAAAGTTGTAATACACTTTTTAAAAATTCTCAATTTTTTGACATATCAAATATTGCACAGAAGAATGCTCTTGAAGAAAAATATTAAACTTTGGATTTCAAGGCCTGTGTTTCTGGCCCTTTTCAGAGTTACATTAGCGGAGGAAATGGAACTATTAACAAAGTCCATAAACCCTAATATTTCCAGCATTTAATAGAAGAGAAAAGCCAGAAAATTCTGCTCTGGACAGATGCTTTCATAACAGCCTGATTTTCAAAGGGCTTTCACCAGTGGAGCACTTTGAGGATCAGATTGTAATTGCCCATTTCAGGGCAATTGTTTTGTACTTTCCCTGGAATCATCTATCACTGGCAAGTTTTCCACATTTCTTCTTCTGCCCCACTCCACCAAACACATTCTCCCTCATTTTCAAATACCCCTGTGTCGCCCTCCCCCTATATATGTGCCCCGTCGGCTTCCAGAGTCTGGGCCGGTGGGGCGTGGAGATCCCCTTTTTCTCCGGGGGGAGTCCGAGGGAAAACAGGGTGGGTTCCCCTGTGTCCCGTTGAGACTCTCCCCGCAGGCCTCAGCCTGGTGCCTACCCTCCCCCACTTTCCGGTATCCGGATCACCCCCTTCTTTTATGGTCTGTGCTTCCTGGTCTACACCCCCGCTCCCTTCCCCTTGATCACCCTGGTGCCTTTTCTCCTGTCCCTTCCACCCTCCCCAGAGTCTCGTTACCCCCGTGGTCTGAGAGCTCCCTTGAGCTCAGCCTAGAGTTCTTCCCCCCCTAGTCCGGTACCCACTGGTACCTCCCTTCCTCTAGTGCCGCCGAGTCTCCTGCCCTCGCATCCGTCGTCCTCCCTTCCTCGGGCTCCTCCTCCTTACATGACCTCCGCCCCCCGCGTCCACGCCGGGCTCGCCCTTCCTGTGGTGCGGCTCCTCCCCCTCGCCGCTCTCCGACGTAGTCCTCCCTTCCAGTTGTTGCCAAGGCTACGGCAGGCCGCTGTCTCTCCCGTCCCGCCGCCGCTTCTCCGGTAAGTCGTGCGGGGAGCGGGTTGCTGGTCTCCTCCTCCGTGCCACACCCTGTGATAAACTCTTATCTTTTGACTAGATTTTTAGCTGTGAATATATTCTCAAACTTTAAGGGAATGGAAGTGGATGAAAAATTGGCAGGAGGTTAGCTTTGTTACTTTGGGTAAAAACACATGTCACTGTGGCCCCGTACGCACCGGCACATCTGTTTATGCACTGCTAAATGTTAGCCCAGGACTTCCCTGGGGCGGGTAGGTGGCTAACCCAGGCTGCATCTTCGGAAAATCTCCAAGGACACAAACCCGGGCTAAGGGCCACCCTTACCAGCCAACACGGACTAGCGTGTGTTCAGCCCCACCATCCCTGCCTTGGGGCAGGGGCCACTATGGTGAAGTGCCATGGCTGGTTGCCATAGCTGTCCGTCATGGTGGAGTGCCTGGGGCAGGGGCCAGCCGCTCACGTTTGTTTAGCTCCTGGCTCTGCCCAAGGCATATGGGCAATGGACGGCTCTCTGGCCGCAGGTACCTTAGTTTGGTGCCCTGACCCAGGTTGTGTCGGCTGCGGTTTCCCGACCCAGACCAGACCAGGGAACCAATGCGGCTGTGCTGCCCGCATGTCTGTTTTTACCCTGTGTTATAATTAACCAAACTCCCTCCTGCCAATTCTCCATCAACTTCCTTCCCCTTAACCCCTCCACCTGGGTTAGTTTGCTCACCTTACTTTTTCTTATTGAACACTGGAGCTCAAATGATGACACATGTTACTACTGGGATAATATTTTGTTATGTGCTTCATAACAGGTTTATAGTTACGTATATATACTCATGTCGGCCCCCAGGAGGGTGCGGAACCAGTTAGGTTGGTTTGCCCCTGAAGGTTTATGGAACTAGAAAGGTTTCAGATAGCTCTAGGGGATGTTTCCTCTGACCTCGATGGCTGCTCACTCAATGGCCTCGTGTCTATGTGGAATTCCATGCTGACGGAGGCCATCGACCGTGTGGCCCCCAGGCGTCCGCTCCTGAAGCACCGACAATGCAGCTCCCCGTGGTACATGGAGGAGCTGTGGCGGATGAAGCATGAAGGGTGGCGGTTAGAGCGACGGTGGCATAACTCGTGTGCTGAAGTTGACCAATTGTGGCATAGAGTCTGGTTACGTACCTATGCTGTTGCGGTGCAGACAGCAAAGAAGCTTTTCTTTGCTGCCCTTATTGCTTCTGCTAAGTCCTGCCCAGCTGAGGTGTTCCGGGTGGTGAGGGGGCTGGTCAGTCCGGCCTCCCTCCGCCTGGACTAAGAATCATCAAATGCTTTCTGTGACTTGTTTATGGACTTCTTTGGAGGTAAAATCGCTCAAATTCACCACGGTTTTGATGCAACTTTTTTCGCAGAGGACGGGTCAGAGGCAGTAGAAGCCCCATTCTGTCCTGTTTTGTGGGATGCGTTTCGGGCTGTGTTGCCCTTGGATGTGGGGGATGTTCTTGGGACTGTGCAAGCCACCTATTGTGAATTAGATCCATCCCCGCCCTGGCTAGTTAAGGCTAGCTAGGAGACATTGGGGACCTTGCTGGTGGGGATAGTCAACACCTCCCTTAGGGAGGGCAGGGTGCCGGATTGTCTCAAGGAGGCGGTAGTGCGACCCCTGCTCAAGAAGACATCTTTGGACGTTGACGTCCTGACCAGCTATAGGCAGTCTCAAACCTTCCCTTTTTAGGGAAGGTTATTGAATGGGTGGTGGCACGGCAGCTTCACGAACATTTGGACCGGGTCAATTTTCTTGATCCCTCACAGTCGGGCTTTTGTCCAGGTTATGGCATGGAGACTGTGTTTGTGGCCTTGGTTGACGACCTCTCCCGTGAGCTGGACCAGGGTCACTCAACCTTGTTGATCCTGTTAGATCTCTCGGCTGCATTTGGTACTGTTGATCATGAGTTGTTGGTGACTCAGCTGTGGGACCGGGCAGGGATTAGAGGGACTGTTCTTGAATGGTTCCGCTCTTTCCTGGCTGGGAGAACTCAGTGTGTGGTCATGAGGGAGTTTTCATCTTCCCCCCGGGGCCTCACATGTGGGGTTCCACAGCGTTCCATCTTATCCCCTCTCTTGTTCAATGTGTACATGAAGCCTTTGGGGGAGGTTATCAGGGAGTTTGGGGTGAGATGTCATCAATATGCTGATGACACCCAGCTATATCTCTCATTTTCCTCTGACTCAGGCCTGGCAGTCTCGGTGCTTAGCGGTGTCTGTCGGCTGTGGGGAATTGGATTTTTATTTATTTTATTAAAAGACTTAATATTCCACCTCTCCTGCCACAGGCAGCTTGGGGCGGCTTACAACAACATGGATGAGGGCGAGCCGCCTGAAACTAAATCCTGACAAGACAGAGGTGATGGTTGTGGGGAGGGCCGGGTGGGTCCACCCTCCCCTGATTTTGCAGGTCCGGAGTCTGGGGGTGCTTCTGGATCCACAGCTTCGTCTGGATGCCCAGGTGGAGGCTGTGGCAAAGGGGGCATTTCGCCAGTTACGTCTGGTGCGTCGGCTTAAGCCGTATGTCTTGGACTCGGATCTGGCCACAATTGTCCATGCTTTTATTACCTCGAGAGTGGATTACTCAATGCACTCTACAATGGGGCTGCCCTTGGTGCTGGTTCAGAAGCTGCAGCTAGTGCAGAATGCAGCGGCCCGTCTCTTGACTGGGATGGGCCGACGCGAGCACATTACACCAGTGCTCCGTTCTCTGCACTGGCTGCCGATAGTTTTCCAGACCCAATTCAAGGTGTTGGTGTTAACCTTTAAAGCCCTAAACGGCATGTGCCCCACCTACCTGCAGGACTGCCTCACTCTCCGGGTCCTGGATTGGCGTCTGCTGGGGGCGTCCTCCTCGGGGTCCTCCTGATTTTCCAGGTGTCCACCCTGAGGAGGGCGTTCTCTGTGGCTGCGCCGCAGCTGTGGAACTCCCTCCCATTGGAGGTCCGCTTGATTACTGACCTCCCCTCTTTCTGCAGACACTGTAAGACCTGGCTGTTCCGCCAGGCCTTTCCCAAGGGAGGTGCGGTGGGTGGGTTGGGTTAGGGTGGATAGGGATGGGTTTTAATTACTGTTTTAGTTGTTGTTAGTTGTATATTTTAATATCTTTTAAAAGGCTGAGAGCCGCCCCAAGATGCCTGAGGTAGGAGAGGGCGGCGTATAAGTTTTAGAAATAAATAAATAAATATATGAAGCTGAAGTCATGGTGTAATACATGCTAGGGAATGTTTTTTTTTCTTTTATGATGTAATACTGACTGCTGTTGGAGACTGACTTCTGGACTAGCTGAACCACTGGTTTGACCCAGTGTGGCAGATCTGTTCATTTTTCCCCCCACAGAACCTGGGCATGATCTTCTTCAGATTGCAGAGCAGTGTTTTCAGGAATTAAAGCCCTACTGAACTCTTTTGTCAGCTCAGGGAGAGTTTTCTGTAGAATAGGTGTTCTCTTTATACACAGATTAATGGTGGGTACGAGATACTACCCTGCATGGCCACTAGCCGTTTGAAGGTGGCGTGGCCAGATGAGCGCTCCAATGAGCCATGGAGCACCCACTCATGGTCACACACAAAACGGTCACACACAAAACACTGCTCGTACCAGGGACATATCACTTGCAAAGGCCAGTCCTGCATGTTCCCCTGTCCTCCATGGTCCTTGGCAGGGGGAGTGCGTGACGACTGCCTTCTGTGACCACAATAGCCACTCTGGGAGCTGCCAATTTTAATCCTTCCCCACACACCCCACCTGTATGGGTGCTCCGCAGCAGAGTCAGGCTGTGGCCACGGGAACCCCACCCCGTTTAAAAACACCCATTGATTCAGTAGATATGGGGTGGGGAACGTTTTGGAAATTAGTATAAGCTCCAAGGGTGCATAGAAGCTGGGGGCAGGTGTGCATAAGAGGCTCAGGAAGAAGAAGGTCCAGATCATGGATCTGCACTAGGGGTCTGTCCCTTATCTTTGTGTGAATGGTCCTTATCTCTCCTCCCTTATCCTGAGCTCAGTTTCCCAGTGCTTGGTAGGAGAAACTGGATCCAGGTGCCACATCCAGGAACTGGAAAGGAGCCACATAAAAACTAGCCATGGGCAACATTTTGCCACCAGGCCTAACCTCAGGCCTTTGCCCCAAGGCCTAACCTCAGAACCTCCCCCACCCCTGCACTAAATGCTGACTCTTTTCTGCTGAATTTGGGTGAGAAACTCCGAGCCTCTTTGTTTAACAGTTTTTTACATTTTTCTGGCTGTATTAATACATGCCTATCTTCTGAAGTTTGCGATATTTCCCAACTACTAAATTTGAGCTAAAAGACATTTCCAGAGTGAGTACAGTTTCCTTTGCTTTCTTTTTGATGGGAAACAAGGGAGATGGCATTCCCTGTGAAACACCTTTCATTTGAGAAACATAAACTGTATACTTTCAGATGAGGTTCATATATTCTGTGTTCATGATAGTTAGACAAGGATTGTCTGAATTCTAAGGGCTCTTACTTATCGTTTTTCCTGAATACTTTATTCCTATCCTATAGCCTGAAAAAATAAGTTAATTTTTCAACTCATGTGACCACAGTCATTTTAACCCCTTTCCCCCCAGCTTGGTCTGGTGTTCATACTGCCAATATGTCAGTACTGGGTGAGCCCTGTACTGATCTCTGTGTGGAGCCCATGGATTTTTGTCCTGAAAAACAAAATAGATTTGAATATACATTAAATGTCTTCAGAGGTTCCCCAGTAGCTTCTGTTTGTGAAGTCGCAGCCTAGACCAGTACTTTGCTATAAAGAATCTTTATACATTTTATGGTTTCCTTCTTCTGCCAGAATGCGCTTTTAGAAATGTAGAGTGAAGAAATGTAATCACTGCTGTGGTGTATAAACACACTGAATGCGTTGATCAAATCAGCCTTGGTTTTGTCAGCAGAGATATTGGTGTCTTTTCTTCTACCACAGTTACCAGCAGTTTTAGATCGCATCCTTTTTTCTCCACCCATCCTTCCTACAAATATTTCAATTCATGTTACACTGTAGAGGGTCAGTGTTGCTTCTTCATTTAATGTGAGTAGCTTTCTCATTATCAGCATTTGTCTTTTATTTCATTTATAGAAAGAAATTTATCTTTTTAAAAGATCTCCTTCAGCTTAACCACAAACTACAACAAACTGTTTTAATCAGCCACAGGAGTGCAAAGCAAAGATGAAGTTCCCAAACGGTTCAAGGCGCCCGGTAATAAACAAAGTCCAATACAGATAAACAAGCTGCTCGTGGAGTCCAGTATACAATGTGAAACTACCCGACGTTTCGCTACCTTGGTAGCTTCTTCAGGGGTATTCTAATTGACTCCCACGTTGCACGTGAAGGGTTAATGCTCCATCTGAAGAAATACAAGCCAACATCTCAAGTTACATGGGGATACATAAATATAACACAGAGTTTCTTATAGGCAATCTTTATACAGACGTACCATATTATATGGGCTTACAGTTATACTCGGGAAAACAATATTGTTAAATTCAACTTTGCTGATTTTTAACAAATTGAAAAAATACCTTCACAAACCCCCTGGTGGGGAATAGTTAACACGCATATGCAAGTAATTAGTGAGAAAACACCTCATTCAGTTAACTCGGTGTTCCACATTTCTTAGGCAGAAGACACATTCTTCCTTACTGACCTGTCATACTCAGGAAGACTCTTCCTATCATGCGAGCGACCTCCCTTTTTTTCACAAGAGGAACACGTTCATCATTGCAAGCCTGTCATGCCCCAAAAGACTCTTTCTATCATGCGGGCAGCTCCCCTGCTGGCATCTCCTAGCTCGTTCCTGGTGGAGGAGGGGGACAGCAGGGGAGGAACGCTATACTGTAGTAAGTTTTTAACAAACAGTAAATTATTTTTGCTCCCAACCTCTCTATCAAAGAGGAGTTCACGATGACTGTACTAACCTTTAGATAAATAAAGCTGTTGGTGTACTAGCTGAAAATTCTGTCCTGCCTCGGGTGTCTGTGGAACTTCTTCGTTCCTACTAATAAGCGTGCTTGCCAATTACCACATATTACGTATAAGCTTAAGCTTACGTTCTGTTTATAAAGACCTGATCACATATTCCCTTGCTCACGCAGGCTATCAACGTTTGTAATCATGCGTGGGGCTGAAGGTTACTCCTTATGTTCGAACAGACCAGCTCTACCCCCCCTTACTGAAGTGAGGTGTAGGATATAAACAACCCTGTGGTTGTAGCTCACAAATAATAATGTATAATATACCGATTTGTCCCAAGATGGACTGTGTGTCTAAGCAGCGCCACATGGTAATCACAGGGCCAAACTGGTGTTCATATCAAAGTCAAAACACACATTCAGACACCTGTTGATGTTCTGTCTAAAGACACCCAAAGTGTTTCAGATGGTATCTTTTATTGGACCAACTGTTGTTGGTGGAAATAAGCAAGCTTTCAGGCCACACAGGGCCCTTCCTCAGGCATGTAGCATAGCCAGTATAAATATATAAAATGAGCAAATATAGGGCAGGTGTATATGACGGGGCATGGAATAAGTGGGAGTGGATAGGAACTATATGAGAAGGCGTGGAATAAGTGGGAGTGGATAAGACCTATCCACTCTCACTTATTCCATGCCCCTTCATATATACCTGTCCTACACTTACATTTATATATATATTTCTACTGGCTACACTACATGCCTGAGGAAGGACCCTGTTTGGCCCGAAAGCTTGCTTATTTCCAACAACAACAGTTGGTCCAATAAAAGATACCATTCAAACCACGCTGTCTCTCTTTGTGAATAAAGGAGGTCAGACTAAATGATCATGGTGATCCTTTCTGTCCTTACAATCACTGTATCCTCTTGAATGGTTGCTGGAATGAAGATTGACCTCTCCATCTCATGGGGTCCTTAGCTAATGTGACTGGTTCAGAATCATTTTAACAACAAAAAAAGTGTCAAACTGATGAACCAATTCTCCTTGACAGATCGTGTCTTTTGCAGGGCTAGTTTCTAACAGGGATTTTTCACACTCCCCTTTGTGTCTGTTGAGACTGGCACCTCTTTGCTTCTTTCAGCTCTCCTGGCCTAACTCCCTACAGTGCAGGCATTGAAAACTTACCTTGATGACTTCCATACTCATTGCAAAAAAAATCTTTACCTCCTGAGTTTAGGAAAAAAACAACCCCTAAAAACACCTACATTTTGTTTCTAACAGTGTCTCCAATCCTTAAAGTGCTACATATCCAAGCCCCTCTGAAGTGAATGGGGCCTGCCCTGGCATTGTGTTATATGGATCACAGCTCATGTAAACATGCGACTAACTATGCAACTCTAGCCAATATGAGTAAGTGTCTAATCTTTTTTGAACTAACATGCTGTTGTAACTATTTCAGGATATTGCAAAAAATATAAACTCTATAAAGTTCTCAATGTTCTTTAAAATAGTTTACCCAATCAATATGACCTCCAGTGAGGCCGGCAGTGGACTGAGGAATTAACCTTAACAATGTCTATATTCTCTGTGTGTCTAGCTCAACAAAGCTGGTATCCAAGGGAGTTTTACACTCTCTGCACCAAGCAATGTAGTAATGTACTCCTCTGTGCTAAAGGAGAGTCTGGTCTTTGTTTCAGGAAAAAAGATTGTAGAAAAAGTGGGTGTGTGAAATGCTGCAGCAGGAGCAAGATGCTTTACAGTTGGGTTCTACCAAAGCTAAACTAAAGGCAAACAGTTTTGTAACATTTCCTCATGATGTAGCATTTAATTAATGAAGAGAAAGGTGGGAGACAACTAATAGAGGTTTAAAGCCATTCTGAGCGATGTTGGTAGAATGGATAAGTATCTGACATTTTCCTACAGAGATGAGTGTCTTTAGGACCAGATGATTTATCTTGCTGAGATGTTTACAGTAATGAAGTGCTAGTATTCCTGTCCTTATGCAGTGAAGCAGCATCGGTTTCACATGATTTCATCTCATCAGTAAGATATAAATAACATTTATTATGATTGGGATGCAGGAGAAAGGGAAAATAAAAATCTTCTCCCTGCTTTATTATTATTATTATTTATTTATTTATTATTTTTCTATATGCTTCCCAATCCAAAGAGGGTTAGGGCATTGCAGAATGATAAAAATAAATTGATCCTATATAATCATATAATATAAATACAATCCTCAAACTGCACCTTTTTTTTTCTTTTTTTTTATATAATAAAATCTGTATGCTGCCCTCTCCTGCTAAAAGCATCTCAGGGCTTTTCACATCTCATCCCTCCCATGCGCCAGCACCCTAATTCCCATTCAGCCAAACCTCCCCATGCATAACCAATCCCCCCAAACCCTACTTCCCATAAATTCCCAAAATATACATTTCAGTTTAAAAGAAATGAAATTTAGAATCAATTTTTAAACAATTACAGTACACACACACACACACCAATAAGAAATCTCATCTCCAGCCCATTCTCCCCTTTCGCAGAGGGGTCATTCATGGCTGTGCGAACATCCATCTGCCTTACTCTCCCCCCCCCCCTCAAAAAAATGAAAATATAAGCCATAATTTAAAACTACCAACACACCCCCAGACACGTACACACCCAATCACTCCTCCATCTCTCAGGGGAACCTCCACCTCTCAATCCAATCCCCACTCAGCCCATACCCCCACCCCATCATGGGGGACTTTGACTGTCCCCACAGCTCACCTTTCTTCGCATCTCTCCCCCACCCCCCAAACCACCACCAAAAGGCCATGGTAAGTGGTCTGCAGCTTGTTGAGAGAACTTCTTGTGGCTACAGCAAAGAATACAGGCATAGCAAGGTTGTAATTGGCCCTGGTGTAGAAAACTGAATGAGCCCCCTGCACTCTGCTCCAATGTGGCTATGCATTCTACATGCATGTGAGCCCTGCAGGCATCTGGGCCTTAGTGTGGACGCACCTGCTACACCTAATATAGCGACGCCC
>QEPC01015241.1:239551-281878 GCA_003113815.1 Sphenodon punctatus
CCCCCCCCCCCCCCCGGGAAACCTGGAGGACCTCCAGCACGGCACCCCCAGCCGACCGCAGGGGCTGATAAAAAACCCGGGGAGTGAAGCGATCTCGCAGATAGGCAGGGCCCAGGCTGTGTAGGGCTTTATAGGTCAAAACCAACACTTTGAATCGAGCCCAGAAGACTATTGGCAGCCAATGCAGAGAACGGAGCACCGATGTAATGTGCTCCCGGCGGCCCAGCCCCACCAAGAGCCGGGCCGCCGCATTCTGCACTAGCTGCAGCTTCCAAGCCATCACCATAGGTAGCCCCATGTAGAGTGCGTTAGTAATCTAACTGATTATTCTGTCAGTCTTAACACCATCTAGTTTCACGTAAATCCACCTACATGAGTGATATTCTAGGACCCTGCACTTCCATTGTTCTTCAAAGTGAGGTTTTTACACCAAAAAATATCTCCCTTCGCAAGATCAGAAAACCACTGGATTCCAGTATTATACTTGGGAGAGAGAATCATCTAAAGCACCTACAGCTCGGGCATTTACCTTAGTACTCCATGCCCTCTGAAAACTCCCCTCACCCAGACTACCAAGGTGACTCATAAAATAACTAGAAATTTGGCAAGTATCCATACTAATGAAGCCTGGTTTCTTACAAAAGAGCCATATATCCCCTCCTAGTTGGACCTGTTAATAATAATAATTTTATTAATGTGTTAGCCAAGCCATGACATAACAAGAATAAAAACAAGCAAAAACAAAACAGCCAGACAGCTACACACAATATATCACAATATAACAAAGTTAAGCTGAGATCAGGGGGACTCTAGGTCCCTTTGCTCATACATTGAGTCCTATCTGACCCTTTAAGCAATAGTGCATTATACAAGACGAGGGCGAGCCCTTTTGCTATCCCCTCCTCTTGTCCACTCAAAAGCCTTAACCAAGAGGGCATGGCATTGGAGGAGCAATCAGTACGGGGTCTAGCCACCTACCCCGGAGAACCTGAGTCCTAACACAGGTAAGGAGAGTATGTTCCAGGGAACCCACAGGTTGCACAGATCCCTCAGAACAATCACAAAAACAGAGGGAGGTGTGCAACCCCATAAACAGTTCTTCCGTAGTGGCTGTGGGGAAAATATTCATCCAGGCCATTGTGAGACACCTCCTAACCTGCGGGGATAGACTAAATTGGAGGTAGGGGGCAGGGAGGTGAACCATTTCATACAAATCCATTAAGCTTTCCAATGACCTCTTGCCCCGTGCCTCTGCTATTTCCTCCTGCCTACTGATGTCCAATACCCTCTGCCTCACCAGGCTTCTTGCACTAGCATATCCAAGACAGGGAAGACTCTCCGATCTCACTAAGTTTGCCTCTGACCCACGGATCTGTGCCAGCTCTTAGTACTAGGGATGCTAGGGGAGCAGCCAGGCCATAATACAATTTAAGCCAGTAGCCTAATGAGAGTAGCCATACCTGGGTACCCATAGGCAGGACACCACACTCAAGGAGGACAGCACAGCAAGGGGCATGATTGGGAAGTGCTAGAATAGCTCTCAAAAACTTGGTCTGTATCCGTTCTAATGTTGCGAATTTCTCCAGTGCCCAAAACTGAGCCTCAAACAGTAACTGGGAGAGACACTTAATTTGGTATACCTTAAGAGCAGGGAGAATAAGACTCCTCCCCCCCGCCCCCGAGATCTAAAAAAATGGCATATGCCTTTGCCTACCGTCTGGGCTTGCCTGCAGGCAGCAATTGAATGTGTCGTCCAGGAGCCATTGGCTTGAAAAATTAGTTCAAGATACTTGTAACGGGTGACCTGATCTAATTTGTGTCCACCCAGCGTCCAATTGTGCACCTTCCGCTTTGGCAAGAAAATCATTATCTTAGTTTTCTTGTAGTTGACCTCGAGAAAATTATGGGCACAATAATGCTCCAATGCCAAAAGTTGCCTGTTCAGGCCCACACGGGATCTGGATAATAAAACGGCATCATTGGCATAGAGCAAAATGGCCACCTCCCTAGACCCAATCTTGGGAGGATGATTATGGGTAGATGACATCGCCGGTATCAGGTCATTTAAATATATATCAAAGAGCGTAGGGGCTAATACACATCCCTGCTTAACCCCACGCTCAGCCCTGATTACCTCGGACAAAGTACCCTTATTATCCAACCTAATACCGAGGGAGGTATTGGTGTACAACCGCCGAATAAGGCACAAAAGTCTCGGGTCAATAGTTGTTAAAGCTAATTTCCCCCACAGATGAATTCATGAGATTTCGTGGCTCAGGTCAAAAGCCGAGCGCAGATCGACAAAAGCTGCATATAAGCCGGTACTACGATGGTACTTCTTAACTAGGTGGTTTAGGACAAAACAATGATCAGCAGTGGAACGGCCTGACCTAAACCTGTTCTGTTCATCATGCAGAAACTTCTCTTGCTGAAGCCAGTCCTCCAGCCTCCTGAGAAAGAATCTGGCATACAACTTACAGGCCACACATAGGCCTGTAATTGCTTGGCTTCTCAGGGGGGCCCTTTTTGTAGATAGGGACAATCTCTGCTTGTTCCCAAAACTGAGGCAGATCTCCAGTCAGGTTTATCCCGGTGATTAGAGCAGCCAGAACAAGTGCCCACCAAGTTATATTGGCCTTAAATAAATCCACCGGGAGATCGTCTACTCCTGCCACCTTACTCTTTTTTAGTCCCTCAATAATCTCCTCCGCCTCTCCAGTAGTAACAATAGACCAGCTAGGGAGAAAGCCAAGATTAACATTAAGGGGCTCTGGCGCGGGATCTGCAGCGTACAAGCTAGAAAAATGCCTCCTCCAACCATCTGCAGTCACCCTTATCAAATTTTCTTTCCGCTCCTTTCCACATCCTTTAACTAATCTCCAGAAAAGGTCAGTATCCTTACTTCTGGCAGCCTTTTCAATTTCCATCCATTGCTTGAAATAATGCAATTTCTTCTTCTGGGCAAGGAGCACCTTATACTGAGTCCTTGCCTGGGACAACTGGGTAACCCCGCTGGTAGTATGCTTCTTCCTAACCCGTCGATAGAGGGATCTCATAGCCCTCCTTACCCTAAAACACTCCCTGTCAAACCATAAGTTAGGAGAGCGACCCATACCCTTCCTTTTAGGAGGTTGGCCAGTCCCGAGGGCAGCTTTCAAACCCTCAGCTATAATCATATAACCCGCTATAAGTTATTCTACATCTAGAGCCACCTCCAGGTCATGCTGCCAACTGGACCCCTCAGAGGAGGCCAACAGCTGACTGACCTTAACTTCTGAATTACGGCCCCATTTGGGTCTTACTTCACTATGCCCCTCTACAAGATCTTGTAAAGAAGAAGCACCCTTACCCATTATCCCCTTCCTAACTAACCTCAACCTAATCGGGAGATGGTCACTAGCAGGGTGAAAGAGCACTTCCATCCCTGCTACCAATGGAAGCAGAACTTCTGAAACCAAAGCCAGATCAATAACACGACTTCCAAATGGAGAAATAAAAGTAAATTCACCTGGATAATCGCGGGGGGGTCCTGCCATTCATCAGAATCAAGCCCAATGAGGCTATTACTTCTGCCAAACGAAGGCCATTCCTGTTAATAACTATATCCTTAGAATTCCTATAAAGCCAGGAGGCATCCTCCAACATCCATAGCTCTCCGAGCTGGTTTAAAGCATAATCAGTTTTACCCAGCCGGGCATTGAAGTCACCCATCAAAAGGATACCAGCTTCCGGATATAATTCCTCAATAACTTCAACCAGACCTTGCAATTCTGTCCAGCAATGGGCCCTAAAATAACGTGAGGTAGAGGTGGGGATATAAACATGAATGAAAGCCACTAACCCAGCAGGAAATACCAACGTGGTCCCACAGAGAAAGGGGTAACATTCTGGCAAGGGGAGATAAGAAACTGCCAAGGAGGTAGAAACAAAGCACACACAGCCCCCGCTAGCATGCCCCCTACCCCAGAGGAGAGCGCATCTACTAAAAAAGCATCATACCCGTTCAGATGCACCGACCCCTGGGTCCATGTTTCTTGGAGACATATAATATCACTCGAAGTCAGAAAGGACATAACCTCACTGTCGAAACACTTGTTTCGCCACCCAGCTATATTCCATGAAGTTACCCTGATCTTAGCGGCATGTCAATCCATAACTCCAATAGGTATAGACCTATCTGCGGCATCAGAGGCGGTAAAGCACAACCCAAATCCTCTGTATCTGGCAGGATAACATCAACCTTCAAGGGCTTGGCGCTCCGGGATTTATTCCCTCCAGCCTCCAAACCCTGAAAAACAAAAGGCTCCTCTGAGGTGTCCTCAACCCCATCCCCAAAGATAAAGGAGGGCGGAATGCCACCCAGAACTAATTTCCCATTCCCCACCTGCTGGGAACACCCTGCAGTTATTTCCACATCTGCCTCCAAAAGAGGAAATGGGGGAGTAATACCATGTTCTGAAGGACTAAGATATCTATTAGCCACCCACTGGTCACTAGTGAGGGCTTCATTCCCAACCCCCGGGTTCCCCGTGTACTCAGCCCCCAAGAAACTACCATCCCTTTCGATCACAGGGGAGACACATACAACCAAGTGGTTGAGTCTCTGCATGCCTCTCCCAGGGGAATCCCCCAGAGGCAAGTCAAGGGAGGCCCCTTGACCGTTGTTCCAAACTGGGACCTTTCCTGACCCGGCCACAGCGGGGCCTGAAGCAAGCTGTGACAGACCCACGGTGGAGCTGACCTTTCCAGATGGGGAATCGGCCCCAATTGGGCAACCTACCACTACCTCCATACTCATTTCTCCTGTCACCGAGTTTCCCGCGGACGGGGGAGATCGTAAATCCACAACACCGGTCTCCAACTGTGGGCTTGAGAGTGAAACCCCCTCCTTGTTGTTACTCCTTATACAGGGGGGGGCTCTTACTCCTGGCCCTGGACCGATAGTCCTTAGTTAGAGGAATTAAGTTCGGATTGTCTAGAGGAACCTGCAAGGCTCCTAAGGGGTGGGAATGCCCCCTGGTCTGGCAACCTCCCGCCCCACCCTGATGACAATCAGTCCTAGGCCTAACAAAAATCTTTGCCAACTTAATTCCATAATATGCAAAACCAGCAGCATTTCTCCAAATAACATTAATATGGGACATTTTCCAGAAAGTAATAACAAATTGACAATTGTAAGGTCCCCTATTAATTATCCTCAAGGAACGAATGTCTTTAGGGGTAAACAGACGATAAGTCAAAAAGGACAAATGTAAAGCCGCCTGTGCAGCTGTATCCCAGGAAGGTAAACAACCATTGGACTGTATGACTGTAAAGGCAACTGCCTCCCTACAAGGAGCTAAAGGGGGTAAACAAGGAGCATATGATTCTGTACAAGCCTTATGGGAAGCCACAGAAAAAGGCTGCCCAATAGTCTTCAAATGATCAAGAATCAGTACAAGTGTGCGGTGAATTAAAGAGGTCTGGTCCGCTAACAGTTGTAAAATAGATTTCCCTTCAGAATGGTCCACATTCCTCAAGTGGGGGTTCCCAATGTCCCCATGATGGTGACTCTCCTTCAGACAACTCCGTCCAAGAGGGGGACTAGGGAACTAGGGATAACCAAAGGAGTATTTCCCCTTCCCCCCCCCCCCAGCCCCAATGAGCTAGAAAACCCAGGACTAGGTGGCAAAGGGTGTGTGTGCACTGGAAGCTCCCTCGGCGGAACCATAGATGATGACAAGCCAGAGGGGGAAAAGAAAGAATCACAGGAGAGAACTTCAAGGCTAACCCCCACAGTCGCGGCCAAGTTGGACCTGTTCTTATGAGATTTTGATGACCTCCTTATCTTGGGTTCATATGCCATTCTGCCAAATTGGGCTGAAATCAGCATAAGGGATCCCTCCCATGTGACTAAAGGGAGGCAACCCTCAATGTAGGTCACTGGGATTGTTCAGCTATTAAAGGGACCCTAGCTCCAGCTTCACCTATTGTGATGGGATTTTGGGAAGCTACTTATCTTTAAGCCATACGCCTCCCAGTCCCTGCCAAATTGGGTTGAAATTGGCATGAGAGATTTAAAACAATACATGCCCTCCTCACATCTTTCTGATATTCATTCATATCCCACAGTTCTCCATCTATTACTCTGTTGTGTATATCCTATAAATCAGGGTCTGCAGACATTATTAGATCACGGGAACGCTCTAATAATAGTTAAGGTGTGTTACACCCTCCATTATAAAGAACCAACATTCTATTTGCTATAAAATTGGCATGATTAAAGTTAGGATTGTGAAATGTGTGGTGAAGGTTCACTGATGCAAGCAGTTCATGCTGTCCAAATTTCAGCCGAATTGGTTGGATAACAGCTGAGAGAATGCAGTTTGAGAACTACACTTTGAAAACCTGTTTTTTTCAAAAGTTAGACTGTCTCGATCTTGGCAGGCTAAAGGGGTTTTGTGTTGGCTGGGAGGAGGTGTAAGCCTTTTAGAAAATTCAAGGAGACTTCAGAATAATGGCCATAATTGTGCCGGGGGAGAGCCATGGACAGAGGAGAACTGAGCGAGGGAGCTTTGTACAGGGGAAGAGCTGCAGGATGGGCAGCATTATGCCAGGTGGAGAGTCCTGTACATGGGCACAACAGAGTCAGGGAGCCCTGCGCAAGGAGTTAACTAGCCAGAGGGTCCTGTACAGGGGGAGGTCCTAGAAAGCAGAATGGCAAGTGTTGCACAAGGAAAGGAGTTCTGAAAGTGGGGAATAGAGTGGAAGACTCCTGTACAAGCCATGAGCTAAAGAGATCATAGAGAGCAGTTTTGGAAGTTTGCAATGCTTAAACCAAACAAAAGTTGTTGTATTCTCAGTAAAGAAGGGAGTTACCAGTTAAAAATCCAGTTTCGCCTTGCTTGCTATTTGAAGGAAGTAACAACCTTCTAAACTGAAGGGAGCAGCTCTTCCACCTTGGCCTCCCCTAAGCCCTGCTCCCATAGTGGTCATGTTGTTCAGCATTCTACTGCACCAGCAGGACAAATTTTCTCTGTTACATTCTATTTAACAAAAAAACTGGCTATTCCATAATCAAAAAAACCTCCAGTTTACAAGAAGAGTTAAGGCTCATTCATATTCAGTCATGCACTAAAAAGCATGGAAATTGCAAGTTAAGGCTCCCACCTTAACTTCCGTGCCATGATTTGATGCTGGTGCGAGGTCAGTAGTAAATAAAGCAACAACAGTCCGCGCACTGATCATGGACCATGCGGATGACCTTGTATGCATCACGGAAACCTAGCTGGACACTGAGTCAGGCCCTGTCTTGGCTGACCTTGTTCCGACTGGGTATTCCGTACAGCATCTACCATGGTCAGAGGGACGCGGGGGTGGTATAGCCATGATTTTTAAGGAGGACTGGGCTGTTTGGAGGTATCCAGTGCAATCCATAGTGGATATTGAGGGTCTCCATCTGGTGTTTGATGTGATCTGGACAGTTTGTGAGTGCTGCTTGTATACTGGGCACCCACCTGTACAGCGGCCTCCCTACATGCTCTAGCAGATCTGGTGTCAGGGGTGGTGTTGCGGTCCCCAAAGACGATAGTCTTGGGGGATTTCAACGTTCACATCGACCCCGATCTTGGAGGTGCAGAGCGTGAGATCATGGCCACCATGGGCCTGTCCCAGAAGGTCAGCAGCCCGACACACCAGGGGGGACATACCTTGGACCTTATGTTTTGCACCGGCCTTGAGACAGGGGGGGGAGGTCTGTTGGTGGGGGAGATATCAGCTGTGCCCTTGTCGTGGACGGACCATTACCTTCTGCAGGCCTCTCTCCTGGCGCACGTCTGCCCCCAGATGACCGTGGAACCAATTCAAATGGTCTGCCCCCGTAGACTGATGGAACTGGAGCAGTTCTGGGAGGCTTTGGGGGATATACCCTCTGATCTGGACGACTGTTCCATCGATAGCCTCGTCAAGTTGTGGAACATGATGCTGACGGAGGCCACTGATCAAATAACTCCGAGGTGTCCGCTTCCCAGGCAGCAGCACCGCGTAGGCCTCCTTGGTTTTTGGAGGGGCTGTGAGTGCTGAAGCAGGAGGGAAGGCGGTTGGAGCGACGATGGGGGTCATTCACGTGCTGAAGCCGACAGGTTACAGCATAGAGCTAGTTTACGAGCCTATGCCGTTGCTATGCGGACAGCAAAGAAAGAATTCTTTGCTGCCCTCATAGCATCCGCTAAATCCCGTCCAGCAGAGCTGTTCCCGGTGGTGTGGGGGCTGGTCAGTCCGGCCGCTCTCCATCTTGGAGTGGAATCATCTAGTGCCCGCTGTGGCTTGTTTGTGGATTATTTTGCAGATAAACTTGCTCAGATTTACCATGGTTTTGACGCCGCATTTTCTGCAGTGGGGCAATTGGAAGTTAGGGAGACCCCACCTTGTCCTTGTTTGTGGAATCAGTTTCGGTCAGTGACCTCTGCCGATGCAGAGGATGTTCTGAGGGCTGTCAGGGCCACCTATTGTGAACTGGACTTTTGCCTGTCCTGGCTGGTTAAGACCTGCCGGGAGACGTTGTGCCGTTGCTGGCAGGGGTGGTCAGTGTCTCCCTTTGGGACGGCAGGTTGCCGAGCTGCCTTAAAGAGGCAGTGGTACGGCCCCTACTCAAGAAACCATTGCTTGACATTGTCTCCCTTGCCAGTTATCAGCCGGTCTCTAACCTTCCCTTTTTTATTCTTCCCGTTTGGTACTATTTTAAATTGTTTTATTGGTATAATTTTGAAACGTTGTTCGCCGCTCAGAGCTGCCTGTGGCAGGACGGGCAGGCTATAAATGTTTTTAAATAAATAAAATAAATAAATGTTAGCAGTAAAGACATTGTATAGTCTCGCATATTGTGCTCACTTACAACTTAGGCTCCATGCACCCACCCTTTGCCTTCGTCCTTCAGCCCCAATCCTCTTCCTTTGTGTATGCTATGGTGTACAGTTGTATACAAATGTTTAATTAAAACTAAGTTGGGTATGCACTGAAATTAATAAATGGAATGGTGATTGGAAGGAATGGAGGCAACAGCAGTACCAGTTTCTAAATAAATACTATTGTCATTCCAACATCCAGTTAAGTGATTGTGAAATTATACAACACAGTTGCATCTTTGGGAGTACATGCGAAAGGCAAGAGGGAGTGAAATGATGAGGAAGGCACCAGATGCAGTAAGTGGAATGGTTGGAATGACAGGGAAAAATACAAAGAGTGTGCAGAATTAAGTAAGTGGGTGGAATGACAGGAGGAATTAGAAATAGTTACAATAATAAGGCTGAGTGAAATAACTGATTCGGAAGACTGATGGGATATCTGAGGAAGCAGTCCTATCGTTTTACCCACTTAGCATAGTTGACTCTCTATCCTTTGACTCCCAATAGCCTCCCTCCTTGTTATTCCATTTCCTCTCCTGTGGTTTTTTTTGTTTGTTTGTTTGTTTTTGTCATTCCACACACACACTTCTGTTCCATATGATGCATACTGACAAAGGTTGTATTTCCAAGGACTTTTGAGTTCTCTGTGAGAGGAGTGGGGGCTACAGGGTTAAAGGGGTGATTTGGATCCAGGACTCCTGGGTTGTCCATTACAAGGTTGAGAGTAGGGGAGAGGAGAACAGGCTTGGAACGAGGACTATTGTGTTTTCTATGAAGGGAATGCAGCCTACTGGATTAGAATGGGGTGGAGAGGCTGGAAGCCAGGAGTCCTGAGTTCTCTGTTACAGGGCTGGGGCCAAGTAGATTAGAGGAAGAGAAGAGGTGGGATCCAGAACTCCTAAGTTCTCTCTTTCTTAAAGAGGAAACAGAGGGGATGAGAGGCCAGCTCACACCCTCTTGTCCCCAGCTTCAGTGTTGCCCCCAACCTGCAAAGAGGAAGAGGATTGGGGCTCAAAGACAAAGTGTGGGTGCATGGAGCCTAAGGTGTAAGTGAGTACAATATGTGAGACTGTACAATGTCTTTACTGCTAACACGGCACAGAAGTTAAGGGGGGGCGTTAACTTGCAGTTTCCATGCTTTTTAGTGCATGATTGAATTTGCAAGAGCCTTAACTCTTCTTGTAACCCGGAGGTTTTTTAATTAGGGAATTCCATCTTAGAAAGAAACATTTTGATTTTAGGGATTCTCTTCTCTTCTTGGGAGGTACTTTCAGTACTCAATCACTTCCTGATATTTATGAAATTCCATAACTACCTTTTACAATACTTACTTCTTTATGTATGTATGTATGTATGTATGTATTTATTTTTATTTTTATCCTGCCCTTCCTACTAAGACTCAGGGCAGGTTACAACACAGAAAAGCATAATCAAAAATACAAAACTCCACAAAATAAGACCAAATATTAAAATACTCAAATAAAGCCAAGTAAAAATCCCCTAACCATAACTCCCCAACCACTACCCCTTCCTGCCAAACATCTGACCAAGCAAAAAGGTCTTACACTGCCTTGAAGATGAGCAGGCCTGGGTTTAGATGAACCTCTAAGGGAAGGGAGTTCTGTAATTGCGGAACAACCACTGAGTATGCCTCTCTGTGTGCCCTTGTCATGTGAACTTGAAGAGCAGATGGTACCTGCCACGATGGGACATGAGGGGAAAGGTATTCTTTCAGATATTTGGGACCCAAGCTGTTTAGGGCTTTATAGGTCAAAAACAGAACTTTTAATTGTGCCCAGAAAGCTATTGGTAACCAGTGCAGACTATAAAGCACAGGTGTAATGTGCTCCCGGTGACCCACCCTGATAGAATGTGTGTCAGACTTTATTTTTATCACCAGTTACAGCCCACACTGGAGTTTATACATTCATTGGCATGAGTTACCATCACATTGTATGTGAAATTCTGGTGGTAGCAAGTTTTCAGTAATAGAATAGCTTTTGGAGAAGGGGGGGCCATCATGCTTTGATCCTGCCAGAGTGAGATCCTCACTCGGGGCAGGATTAATCAAGGCCGCCAAACAAGAGTGACAGTGCCCCTCGGCAGGGAGAAGGCGGGGCGACACACAGATGCATGTCTGCATGGCCCGGCCCTCACGGTGGTCAGAAGGGCCCACCCCCACCCTTACAGGCAGCCATGGTGGTCTATGAGGCTGCCATGACTGTCCGGAAGCATCATGGACCTGGACTGAGGTAAGTCTGCGCAGGCCATCAGATGTGATGGCCCACTTTACCCTGGTCCGGCAGCCATAGCATGAGCTGTGGCAGCACTTACCCAGGATGTTCTTCAGGGATGATCCCAAGGAACAGTCTGGGCTAAGTGCTGCCACGGCCTGTGCTATGACCCAGACTGACTTCTGGCAGCCCTTTCAAACGTGACGTTGGGCCCAGATTAATCCGTGCTACAATGGATTAATCCATGCCCAACGTCACGTCTGAAAACACCCAAGCAGAATAGATATACCTGTAAATCAGGGATGGGGAACCTCTGGCCCCATCCCCCATTAAATCTGGCCCAACATTCATCCCTCATGTGCTAGTGGTGTGGCCTACTACTAGGAGTGTCTTAGTTCAGGGTACTTGAACCTACAGGTGAGGGGTGCCTGCTGCTTCCCATTGGTGTACAAACTCCAGTTCCACCCTCTCCCAGCCAGGCCATGGCTTATACAGGAGCTTGCATGGCAAGCAGACAGGGAGGAACCACTGCTTTCTGTCAAACAGCTGCAGCTCACTGGCCAATTTTAAATTGCCTATGTGCCCCACCGATAGAAAATGTTCCCTATCCCTGTTGTAAATGGTGCCTCCATCACTGCTGGTGAACGCACATGACACGTGAAAGCCAAGATCACCAGTCATACCTTTCTTGGAATCTAAAAATTGACTGGTAAGCCAAAATATTTTTAATGGCTTTGAAAAGCTTTTAGTGCCATTTCTACAACTGGTGTCATGTCTGAAGAAAATAAACGCTCTTGTTTTATTGTTCATCTCAACAGCTTGAGGCACGCTACAGTATACGCAAAAGTTACTTGCTAAGTGGTTTATAATTAAGATTATATCAGCAATGAGATTTTATACATTTTGGCGTGCATCATGAAAAGGCTCATTGTGTAAGCCTGTGCAATTTCAGGTAGGAAACATAAGTGCTTCAGGTGTTCCAGGTTACTACAAAGGGCATAGAACGACTCAGGATTAATTAATAAATAGGCTCATGAGGGGAAAGGGCGGTACTGTATTATTGCTGTTGGCTAGCATTCCCAAATGTGGGTCCCTAAACTTAGGATAAAAACAGATGTGCTTGGGCCCGCTTTGACCCAGGACCCATCGGCACATGTAACCACACACCACCAGCTGTTGGCCCAGGATTGCTCTGGGCAGTGTTGGGGGTAGCCAGGGCTGTGACGTCCGGACAACTTCTGAGGTCACAGTCTGGAATAAGGTCTGCCCGATAGGGCCAGAGCAGGCTAACGTGGTCGAGCACATCTGTGCGTCCGTGGCTTTCCTGGACCGGGGTCCACCATGACTGCCCGTCATGGCGGGGTGAGGGTGGGGCGCTGGGAGCACAGTGGGCACGGGGCCAGCCACCACACGTTTGTTGTGCTCCCAGCTGTACCCAGGCCATGCGGCCAGCGGGACGGCTCCATGGTCACATGTGTCCAGTGCCCCAACCTGACCCAGGCCATGTCATCTGGGATTTTCCACCCCAGGGTGGGTCATGATGGCAGCACATCACCATCACCTGTATCTTTACCCTTGGGGTCCTCAATCAGTATTTAGACACTTAAACAGATGTGACCTTATTTTCACTGGGTGCTAATTACCTGTAGCTTCTATTAACTTATGTAGAAACTAAGATTATAAATAGACTATAAACAAGGGATTAACAGTCTTAACCATATATCTTTAACAGCTCTATCTAAACTAATAAGTAACAATATTCAATATCTTTCATATTATTTAAAATATATGCTGTTCTCAAATGACCATGATTAGTTCTCTAACTTCTTGGACCCTTGTTATTTTTTATGAGTCATAAAATGGGTTAGAAAATTGATAAGCAATTTTAGATCTTTAATCGAGCAACAGGATTTGGGTGACAGGAGAACAAGCTTCCCACCCCAGAAAAAATCCAAAGGAAATTCTGGAGCTGAATCTTAGAGAACCCACACTCATATGAATCCCACAGTTCCTGTGGGAGGCAAGGGCAGCTCTACAGGCAGTGCCCCACAAAGTATCCTGGAGCACCAATTCACTGACCTGACCACTGCCATTGCTCCTTGTGCATGTGCGGCTGCTGAGTCCACAGATAATTGCTTTAAGCTTTCACTCATAGAGCTGAGGAGAGAGTAAGTGTTCCCTTACTGTCAGAAATACCTCGGGAGTGCTTGCATTTGTATTTCCTCACTAGTCAGTGATTCCGCGCTTCCACCATTGAGAGATCAACACCATCATTTTAATCAATTTTCGGTATTTTCATCCATTTTCGTCAGTTTGGGTTTTTTTTTGACAATTTATGTCTTTCCATCATTTTACGGCACTTTCTGTCAATCTTTCATCTCTTAGCCAGTATTATATAAACCATGATGTTAGAGACACACACACACCGTTCTTTTTGCATTAGGGATAGGGCAGTCAGATTCCCCTCTCACTGGGGTGTTCAATTTACTGAACAATTGCAATTTACAAAACAATTTACCAAATTAGCAAAATATTGAAAAATGCCAGAAAATAGCAAAAAATAGCAAACAAGCTGTTAAGTTACCTTGTTACGTGAATGAAGGTGAATGACCTGTTTCCAGTGGAAACAGCATTCGCTACAATTTCTTATTCCAGGTCTATTTACACATGTGCAGTGTTTACTCACTGTTGCTGCATGTGCGCAAGTCAGTTGCCTGCGGACTCTGCATCACTCATGCATGAGAAGCAGTAGTGGTGATCATGGATGGCATGCATGCACGGCGGGCAATGGAGGCAGCCGGGACCAGGTGGGGTCAGTGATTTGGGGGCTATGCTGGGGAGAAGGTTGGGGGGGACTCACTGGGGAGTGAAAATAGCATGTGCAATAGCAACTTTGGTAGAGCGATAGCAATTTTGCCCATCTTACAGATGCTTACTTGCATCTAGGGGTGGGGATAGCGAAGGGGCTGGGGAGATGATCTATAGATTCCTTTGCAAGAATCCAGCGAATTAAAGCAATTTTGGGGCAATAGAGCCACCGCCCTATCCCATCAGTGCAAGAAGAGGGGCAAGGGGATGGCAGTGATGAGGGGGGCGGGAGCCAGAGCTTATTTAAAATCATTGCAGTAGAAGCACATTCCTCCTTTCTGTTTTCGTTTGTTCATTGATCGCATCAATTTGGGCTTTATTTAAAATATATTTTAGTCTGAATAAGTACTGCTTTGTAAATTCAAACTAATTATCCAGCCATATTTTTATTAAGTTTTAACAAAAGGGAGTAAAGTCCTTTAAACACTACCCTTTTAAATATCTTAATACCCCAAATTCTAGTTCACTTTCCCATAACAAATCAAGAATAAAATAGCTTCTCATCAAAAGCACATGTTGATTATGCAGTGAATATTAAAGCCAAATACTGCACCATGTATTCAGTTTTTATGAAGTAAAATATTGTTTAAAGACATTTTAACACCATGGAATGGATTAAAGAATTTAGGACATGTACAGATTAAGAAAGGAATTGGCTAAAACAAGGTGAATTAGCAGGCCATTTATGAAATACTTTGAAAACTGAATGTTGAACCTATTTTGCAAGTCTACTAAAACACTCAGGTTAAATAAAGACTTTGCCTACGTTAGAGGGCAGAAATTCTGCATCTAAGTACCAACAATGACTCTACATAAATAAATTATTGTTTGCTCACAAAAAGAGGAGATTGGTATAGACCCTTCCAGGTTTGTACATTGTAGGATGCTCTTGCATTTTATGGGGAAAAAATTTAGAGTATTGTGAAATTCACCAAAAAATCTTCCAAAAAAGATTATACTTTTGTAGAGAAATTGTTTGGGGAAAGGAATTGGAACCAGGAACAGGAACTGGAAAGGGGCCAAATAAAAAGTAGCTGTGGGCTGCATTTGGCCCATTGACCTGAGGTTCCCCACACCCATTACTTTCACTTGGCCACAACCTCACCACATATACCCCAAGCACAGCCTGCTCCTGCCCCAGATTAGGACCAGGGAGTGGGGATGGGATGGGGTTGGAGAGTTGCCCCCTTGAATTTACCACCCTAGGCAGCTCCCTAGCCCAATCCAGCTTCAGAGTTTGGCAGCAGCGGAGAGGACAGGGCTGCCTAGGAAGACACATTCAACATCCAGCCCTTCCCCCAGGTCTCAACCCCCCGGCCCCAGGAATTTGGAGTGCTGCCCCAGCTGCTGGCACCACCACTCAGGACTGATTGTAGCCCACTTCCCTCCTCTCCATGTCTCCTATGTTCTCCCAATCTTTGCCATGCCCTTCCCAGCTGTCTCTTTGCTCCAGTCCCGCCTCCCAACTTTCTGATTGGCTACCAGCCAATACTTAAGGCAAGGCCTGCTGGTAGCCACAGCAAGTTGGGTGGAGCAATTGCTCTTCTCTCCACTTTGTGTTTGTTCTTATTGTTGCTTCCTATTCTGGAAGATAGGTCCATTAGCAGCGATTAGCCAGACAGGATCAGGGAACATGACGGGAGCTGGAGGAAAACAACAGGGAATGGATCCCCCATTGTGACCTGTTGGCTTCTCCCAAGCCACCGTGATTGGCCGCTGTTGGAGACAGGATTCTGGGCTAGATGGACCATTGGTCTGACCCAGTATGACACTTATGTTCTTATGCCTGTGTTCTAGCTCAACTCCCAACCCCTTGTGCTCTCCCCTTGTTGCTCCCACTCTCCCCTTACCTTGTTGCTCCCCCTGTCTAGGTCGCAGGTTTGTCCTCTCCTAGCTCTAGCCCTTTAGCCTCCACGTGCCCTGACCTTTATTCCCCCCTGACACAGAGGGAAGGCAGAGTTGTTCTCGGCCTAGAGTGATGCATCATATTGTGGAGTAATCCTCTTGTTCTTTGTTCCATTCTTGGAAGAGGCAAAGAGACTCTACAGTCAACTACTGCTGTTGAATCTTGAAATATAGCCTTAGGAGTCTGGCAGTGATTTCTCACTAATAACGGAAATGGGGTAAACATCTGAATGGTAAGTCCTGAGCTCTTTATGTTTTAGTCCTAATAAGTTTTCATCTCTCCTCACCTTGTATGTAACGGATGAAGATTTGTGCATGATTTTTTGAATATTTGGGGTTAGCAACCCTGTCAGTTGTATGTTTATTTATTATTTATTAAACAGTTTTTTAACCCACCCCTCCTGCTCCAGGCATCTCAGGGCAACTTACATAATAAAATAAGTAAAAACATAAAAAACTAAAAACAACACATTGGCCGTTTCCACATGGCTTGGGGTGGGTGTGTGACCGTGGTGGGTGTTCCTTTAGCCCCTTTTCACACAGACACTCTTAACACTGATAAAAAATGGGTGTTACATTTTATTATACATGTTGCAGGGCTACAGATGTGCTCTATGGGTGCCCTGCAACATGGATAATAAAATGTAAACACCCATTTTATCAGTGTTATAGTGTCTGTGTGAAAAGGGCCTTTCATGAACACACACCCATCCCTACCCATGGGGTCTCCTCCGGTTTTCCTGATGGCCCTGTGGGTGGAGATGGGTGGGTGATGGGTGGAGATAGGTGTGCACCAGGAACACACAGGCACAAACACCCACCGCCCGTGGTGTTTACACGGGTGCACACCCCTCACCCCACATGGGTGGTCTGTTTCCATGGACGTCCCCACCACACACACGCCCGAACACTGAGTGGTGGGTGGGGCCAGCTGTGTGAAAACGCCCATTAAAAGAGAAGGCAGTTAAAACAGTAAATCCAACCCATGTTGGGGAAGAACAATAAGAAGGGAAAGTGTGTTGTTTTTCTCCCCTTTGCTGCCATAGCCTAGCCACCAATTGCCTTTAAGCACAAAATATACAAATAAAGAACCATCAAATTTGGGAGAGCAGCAGAACTCACTGTAGAAAGCTGAGATAGGGTACAGCTGGATTTATACCTGCACAAATAGAAAACTGACATAAGCAAGTGGAAAACTGCTGCTTAAGTTAATTTCAGCAGGATAAATATGAACGCTCCCTTTCCAGATTCATCCTGCATCAAAAGGAATAAAAGTGCAAAACATGGCACCCGAAAAGCATAAAAGCACGGAACAAACTGTTCAGAAAGGGTCTGGATGGGGTTCAAGAAAGACTCTCCACTTTATGTGCAGGCAAAAGTCCATTAGATTCAAGGTGCCTGATGAGGCTACAGTCTCCAGAAGACTAGATTGATGTTTCCTGGCCTTCTGCTGTCATTTCCCCTTCCTCAAAGAGAAGGTGAATGTTGCCTAACCCACTGCATTTGGAACTGCAGTTTTTAGTATAAAATTATTTTACAATTTAATTTTTTTTACAGGAGGCAAATGGTTATAAAAATGTAGTAGGCAGTCTTACCACTGGCAAATTTTCATATGCAAAACTACTTGAATTTCTTACGATAACACAAAGTGCCCTTGTTTTATATTTGTCAGTAAAATGTGTCGAGTTTGTACATGCCTAGTTCTTGTCATAATCCATTAGATACTCCATAAAACTCATTGTAATGTAATACTGTGTCCGTCCCCCCCCCCTTGATAATATTGCTTGATAAATATTCCCTTTCCACATCTTTCACATGTCACAAACTTCAGGTAATAAAGTTTATAGCAAACTATTCTGTACTGTAATCATTTAAAAATATCACTCGCTAACAGTAACATTCCATCCTGTTTCTAAATGTGATGCTCAAACAGGGATAACTATTATGCTGAAGTCTTAACTAGAATACTCAAATGGAAACTCAGCATATTAAACATCTACCTATCTTGATGCATATAATTTAGATTAAATTTCCATTAGTGTGCAAACATTAATGTTGCACATTTTACAGTGCTTCCCTTCAAAGTCTGAAGACATTTAATAAGGCACCATAACTATCAAATAATGTTTTTCTCATAACCTTCGCTGCCACTTACGTAAGTATGAAAACAGTAGAACAGTCTGCAGATGGAAATGGCCGGTGTAGTGGCACAAAGCCAGCATCGTGTCAGTGTCAGCATATAAAAATCTTAATGATTAACAAATGGATTTTTCTTGAGGAGTCCATTCTTCATGGCTACTTTGCTAGTAGTATCTTAAATAAGCAGCTTCTGATTGTTTGGTACAGAAATTCGATGTGCCATTAAAATCACAAAAAGGAAGAAATCATCATTCCTGCTCAGTTTACTGAATGAATTTTGATGTAATGTGCAATTCAGACTAATGCAGCTCTCAAACACAAGGCTGTTGCAGAGTTGCCCTCAATAGTGGAACATAATAGTAAAGCATGACAGTTATAACAAATCAGTCTCTATCCAGGTAATAAGCAAGCTACATATTCATATTCTTCTGACTGCATGTTTTATGAAATTCTGTTAACATGATGCCCATGCTAAAAATACCGATGCTACAGTTTAACCACAGTTTCCTTTTAAACTTAAAATAGCTTAGAATACTGCAACTTGTACAGACAATCTGTATCAAATTGACTAGTTTTAGATTCATGGCCAAATCAGACACTACAAATAAAATACTCATAAACAAAGCAGTCTGTTGAAGAAACAATAAAACTTCAATCTGTTTTATTGGATTGCATGTTTAGGAAAAGTAGAATTACAAAAATATTGTGTTAAATACTGGGATCTCATTGTTTGAAATCATTAATGGGCTGTCCAAAAACATAGAAAAATCCCATGACTTAACAACAATACATCACTACTGGTATGACATTTTAAACTAATATAACAGTTTGGCCAGTTATTTATTTTTAGTGAGTAAATACTTTGTTGTGTTTCATTATTTTGTTGGATAACAGAAAGTTATTTCAGTGCCATACAAAAGTGGTCATTGTAGTAATGGCAAAGCTGTAAAAAAAATGTGTGTTGTTCTCCTGGATTATTACCTGACACCTTCCCATATTTGCCCCAGCACCCCCAGAAGATTACACAAACACAGTGTATGGTGTTTAAAAGGCCACACTCTTTATTCACTTAACGTAAAAATTTGGGGGGAAAGGGGCATTGCCCCTCCTGGGTCCAGCCTATACTATGATTTTAACTGTTAGCTATAACTTATAACTTGTGCGGCCCGATGTCCCTCGGTGCCGCTGAACCTTTTCTGCTGTTAGGTCACTCTCACTCCAGCTGCCCGGCTGGCCGGGGAGGTACGAGACCTCTCGTGACCAGAGCAAGAGGGAGGTGGCGGCTGCACCGTGAACCGCCCCTGTCCTCTGGTGTATGGCTCGCCCCTCCCTCCTGGGCCTGGATTGTAAGCTGGCCACCCTTGCTCTAGCTTTCCCTTGGCCCCATCTCGTAAGGAGATGCCTCAACAAGCAGCTAACTCTAACAAACCCTCTAATTAATACCCTGGACCCCTGCCACAGCAAACTGCCAGCACCTGCTTGGCTGGTTTGAGACCTCCACCCCTCGACCTCACAACACTTGGGAAAGCGTATCCCTAATGGCTGTCTCTTATACACATCTAGATGTGTATAAGAGACAGGTACAGCTCTGGCCGTGAGAACCCGATACCCTCGTGGAGAATGACGTCCCCGCCATGGGCCAGCACCAACTTCTCCACCTCCCTGTTGATCTTTCTACGGGCCCTATCAACTTTCCAAGGATGGATGGCACCAGTCCACCTTATCCTTTCGATCATATGCGTCCATACCAATGTGGTATCAGGCAAAAGCCTTAACGCCTGCTCCCAGTCCCTCTTTATCCTAAGTACCAGTTCGAGCCCAGTATGGGTTGGGAGACTGTTCTCACCAAGATGAATTATCAGGATGTCAGGGTGCCAACCCCTGGCAGCCCTGTGGATCAGCAGCATCATTTGTTCCCATCTCATGCCGCTCCTGGCCTTCCACACCACTTCGACCTTGTCGCTAAACCCCAGCTGGGTGCCCCAGTGGGTTCGGCCCGCAGCCTTGCCTGCCCAGTAGACAATACTGCGGCCCACAATCCAAACCAACTTGTGCTGGCCCTGCGATCCTGTCCCTGCAGACAAAACAAAGTGGTGTTACTCGGGACAGGTGGTTATTGGGGGAGTTCCTGTATGTATGATCAAAATGCCGACGATTTCCATCTACCAATGCCCTGTATACTCTCCGCTGGCAGGCCGAGCACTGCGGCCGAACTGGCTGCGCCTATGCGGAATGAGTATGACCCAGATAGATGGGTCGGCTGGTGGATGGCAAGCAGGGCTCAATGGAGAATGTCAGAAAATTGATGGCGGGTCAAAGGAGACCTGTCCCCATGAATAAGAAGGGGGCGGTTGGAGATATATCGGTGAGAGGCCCTGACTGGGCACAGCGTGGGTGACCCCCACCACCTTGAGTGTGACAATGGGGCCCCTGGCTTTTTGATCAGTCTTGGATCTGCGGGGAAGAATAGACATGGAACGGTTCCATATAGATACGTCTCCATAACTGACCACTCCAGGATTGGGGTCAGATCCAGATGCAACCGCCAATTCACTGACCCGGAAGGTCCCAAAAAAGGCAAGTAGGAAAGCTGCACTGAACAGTACGGCCTCGTAAGCATTAGCAATGCCATTGTTGACACCAGGCACATGCTTAGACGTAAATAGAATGTTGTTACCGAGGCACTGCAGCACAAATGTGCACACTAACCCCATCACTCGGGCGGAATTGGAGGATAGTGTGTTAAGGACCTGGACTACCGCCATGTTGTCGCACCAAAACAATACAGTTTTGTTAGCGAAGTCCCCAGGCCACAAGTGCACTGCCAGGACAATTGGATACAGTTCGAGGAAGGTGAGCTCTCATGTCATTCCGGCAGCGGCCCATGCTGGCGGACCATTTTCCCCAGAAGTAGAGGCCGAAGGCCAAAGACCCAGCTGCGTCTGACTGGACCTGCAATTCTGCCTCCAGGAGCATTTGTTGTCTCCATAGGCTGACCCCATTGAAGGCGGACAGGAAACAGCACCAAATTACGAGATCCTGTCTCATGTCCACCGTCACCCTGATGTGATAATGGGGGTGCCGATTGCCCGGGACTTTAGAGTAGAGCCGGGACAGAAATGCCCTGCCTGGCGCCACTACCCAGCAGGCGAAATTCAAACTGCCTATCAAACTCTGGAGCTGGAGGACAATGACTTTGCTGAGTGTTAGGCAGGCCTTGCTTGCCCCCACTATGGAATCCAGTTTGTCGCGGGGGAGGCGGGACTCTTCCCTGATGGTGTCTACCTCTATGCCCAGGAACTTGAGAACCGTAACAGGCCTGACCATCTTTTCCAGGGCAAGGGGGACCCCCAGCTCAGCCACCACGGAGCGGAACATCTTGAGGAGGCGTTCACATTCGCCCATGCCCGCATGTCCCAAGAACAGGAAATCATCGATATAATGGATGACAAAACGGGAGCGCGCCCTGTGGCAGACCATCCAATCGAGTAACGAGCTGAACCTTTTGAAAGCCAAACAGGAGATGGAACAACCCATCGGCATAGCTTTGTCGAAATAACATTTGCCCCGGAATTGAAAGCCTAGCAGCTCGAAATCGGTGGGGTGGACTGGCAGCAGGCGGAAGGCGGATTTGATGTCACACTTCGCTAGGAGTGCCCCAGGGCTGCACTCCCGTACAATGCAAACTGCGGTATCGAAGGATGCGTAGCGTACAGAGCAGAGGTCCTTAAAGATGGCATAATCAACCAACTCCCCTCTGGGATAGGAGAGGTGGTGGATGAGGCGGAACTCTCCAGGGGTCTTTTGGGGCAGTATTCCAAAAGGTGGCAAGTGGAGCGAAGCCATGGGCGCAGAATCAAATAGGCCAGCCACCCTGCCTTCTGCAATCTCCTTTTGGAGTTTGACGTGCACCAGCGTCTCCAAACCTTTAAACCAATTTTAAACTCTCTACCCAAGCTCTCACCTTAACCTGGCCGGCTGGTATCCTGAAACCTTCCTTAAATCCCTCTATCACATAGTGTACCTCTGCTTGCCAGGAACAGTCCCTCAATGCTCTGGTCAAGGCCCTATGATGTACTGAGGTTGGGGCCCTTGCTGCCACCTGCCCCTGGCCCCCCTTGTGGGTATTTGGCTGGGGGTTTGCCTCTGGCCAGGGATCTAATCCTGTTGTAATGACAGTCTGGGTGGCTACCCAAGCAGTGGGAACAGGCATGCTGGAACTGGCAGGGGGAGCAGGCGCAACTCCAAGCCCCATTTCACTCCCAGCTCATGGACCCCTTCGCAGGGGGGTGGCGCCCGTCCGACCAAAAGGGGTCATTCACTGGCGCCACCCCTCGCTTGACCAGAGCGTGTCTGCTATCTGTGCATGCGACATTGCTGACGTTACTCATACACTCAAGCCATGAGTCCTGAGCATATCTATCCCATCGCAACCCAGACGTGATGGAGACGTGTTTCTTGAAGGCCTCATCATAGCAAAGTTACGCCCCCGGGTTACCTGTGTCATACGCCTGCCAAACGATATCCTGGTACTTTAACAGTTCGGTAGTGCGCTCGGGGGCCATTTGCAACATAAGGACCAAGAAGGCGGCCAACCAGTTGGACCAATACCTGTCCACCTTGGGCCGCTTAAACTTCTCTTTCTCCTTACCTTCCTCCTTTACGTTGGGGTCAGGGATTGGATCACTAAAAAGGAGAGCGAACACATCAACGTATTTGCCCTTCCAAATCTTGTCCCTGGTAGCCTGCAACAAGTGAGCTCCTATAGGAGCGTTCACCTCCACATATCCTCCAGCTAGGGGCATTGCCTTGCGGGTTGAGGTATGCACCACCTGACACGGGGTGGCATGACGTCCCTGCTCTGACCACACCTGGGCTATTTGTTGGTTAGCCCCTGCGCCCCCGTGAAGGACCTGAAGGAGGTGCCTCTGTGTGTTGCCAGACGGGGGAGCGGGGCACGACTGGGTGGGCCGGGGACCCATGAACTGACCGAACTCAGTCACTGTTGGTGGGCGATATCGCTGGCGTCACCCTGAGGATGTCCGGCGCAGCATCTGCTGCAATGCGGTTGCCAGTCTCGCGAGTGGGATTCCCAGCCGCACCTACCTGAGTGTGATGTTGGGTTGTGGTGCCGGCAGCAGAGGCTGGGCGGGCGGGTTGATGGTCCGGGTTCCGCCTCGTGTACTACCTCGTCACCAGGGTATTCCGGTGGGTTCCTCTGCGATGGCACGCACTGCGGCCTCCATTGACTCTATGCGTCCCACAAAGTCCTGCAGCTGGTCCAGGATGGCCTGCGACGGGTCACTTCTCGAGTGGCGTCGGAGCAGGGGTGCCACGCCGGGGTTATCAGGAGACAATGTGTGCCGCCCCCTCCCCCCACCGTGGTGGGGCAGGGGTACCTGGTGGGGTCACCCTCCCGGGGGGAGTTCAATCCACCTGCCTCCCATACCCTGGGGGAGGGTCCCCCTGCTGCTCCACCCTTCATGACACCCTTATGGGGTCATCTCTATAGCGTGCAGGGGGCATGCTGCTCGGCATGCCGTGGGGGGTGCTTGGGGGGGTGACCTGTCTTGGAAGGGACACATCGCCTCTCCTGGCTGGGGGCTCAGGGGCTCCCCATCCCCGGGGGTGTGGCCGTGGCTGCTGGTGACGGCTCCCTCCCTCTCAGGCGCCATGGGGAGGTGCAAGTCCACTCACGGGAGGGCTGGTGTTGTGCCAGGCCCCGCAGCAGCTCCTCGCATCCCCCCCATCCTTTCTTGCAGGGAGGCCATAATCGCCTCAACCTGCTGCCTTTCCTCCCTTACCCCCACAGGGTTTTTTCCCCATGCCCTTATTCTTCCCCTTGGGTGTGGAGGACTTGCTGGCCTTTCCTCCCTACCCCCCACAGGGTTTTTTCCCCATGCCCTTATTCTTCCCCTTGGGTGGGGGGAACTTGCTGGCCAAGCCTTGCTGGTGGTAGAAACCCCAACATTTTGTGGGATCAATTTCAGTCGGTGATGCCCGCTGACATGGTGGGGGTGCTGGGGGCTGTTTGAGCCACTTTTTGCTAATTAAATCCATGCCCGTCCTGGCTGATTAAGAGCTGCCGGGAGACAATGGGGCCATTGCTGGCTGGGGTGGTCAATGCCTCCCTACGGGAGGGCAGAGTGCCAAGCTGCCTCAAGGAGGTGGTGGTGCGGGCTCTGCTCAAGAAACCATCGCTTGACGTTGACTCCTCCACCAGCTATCAGCCTGTCTCCAATTTTTTTTAGGGGAAATTATTGAATGGGTAGTGGCTCAGCAGCTCCGAGGGCATCTCAACTGCGTCAGTTACCTGGATCCCTTGTAGTCTGACTTTCGTTCGTGGCATGGTACTGAGACAGCATTGGTGGCTTTGGTGGATGATCTGCACCATGAAAAGGATAAGGGTCGATCGACCCTTTTGGTCCTATTAGATCTGTCGGCTGCATTTGATAGTTGACCATGAGATGTTGGTGATGTGCCTGCGGGACAGTGCAGGAATGAGTAGGATCATTCTTGAGTGGTTCCGTTCATTCCTGACCGGGAGAACTCAGCGGGTGGTGCTCGGTGATTATTTTTTATCTCACTGAGACCTCTCATGTGGGGTCCCACAAGGTTCTGTCTTGTCCCCTCTCCTGTTCAACGTGAACATGCAGGCTGCTCGGCGAGGTGATCAGGGGGTACAGGGTGAGACATCATCACTATGCAGATGACACCCAACTGTACCTCTCATTTTCAACTGACCCAGGCCCGACTGTCTCAGTGCTTACCCGGTGTTTGGTAGCTGTGGGGGACTGGATGAGGGCTAAGGAACTGCGATTGAATCCTGACAAAACGGAGGTGATGTTAGTGGGTAAGTCGATAGCGGTGACGGTCCCCTCAGTTGAGGGGGTTTGTCCTCCATTGGATTCCCAGGTGCAGAACCTGGGGGTGCTCCTCAGTGCGCAGCTCCACCTGGAACTCCAGGTGGAGGCTGTGGCGAGGGGTACCTTCCGCCAATTACATCTGGTGCAGCGGCTTTGACTGCTGGTTTTGGTTCTGGATCTGGCCACGATGATCCATTATCACCTCGCAGTTAGACTACTGTAACACGCGCTACATGGGACTACCTATGGTGGTGGCTCGGAAGCTGCAGCTGGTGCAGAATGCGGCAGCCCAGCTCCTGGTGGAACTGGACCGCCGGGAGCACATTACACCAGTACTCCGATCTCTGCACTGGCTGCCAATAGTCTTCCGGGCCCAATTCAAAGTGTTGGTTTTGACCTATAAAGCCTTACACGGTCTGGGCCCTGCCTATTTGCAAGACCGCCTCACTCCCCGGGTTCTAAACCAGCCCTTCCGGTCATCGGGGGCGCCCTGTTGGAGGTCCCTCAGGTTTCCCGGGGGGCACGCAGGACAGGGTGTTCTCAATGGCCGCGCCACACCTCTGGAATTCCCTCCCGGTGGGGACCCGTCTGGGCCCAGACCTCCCAGTTTTCCATAGGAATTGTAAGAACTGACTGTTCCGTCAGGCGTTTGGTGAGGGAGAGGGTGGATGGGGTGAGAGTGGGGTTCTTTCTCCTCATTTTTACTGTAGTTATAGTTGTTTGATGTTTTTATATGTTTAATTATTTTATTCAATTGATTTTGTTAGCTGCCCTGGGCTGCCTGTGGCAGGAGGGGCGGGTTATACATTAAATTAAATAAATAAATATCCTGGGGCGGGTGATCTTAGCCCCACTCCCCTCCTCTAACTTGCCACTGGCCTCAAAACTTTGGAGGGGGGGGAGAAAGGAGACTGCCTTACCCCCTTGCCGTGCACATGGTACAAGGTGGGGGGAGGGGGCACTGGACCACGCTCTCCTCCTCTGGCTGCGCTGTAAGTTGAACGAGGGGAAGCCGGAGCGGCCGCTCCAGGCTTCTCCTCTGATGCTCCTCTTCGCGCGACTGGACTCTTCCATGCGCTCTTCAAGATGGTGCCCTCCGAGATCTCGCCTTACGAGACTCAGTCCGTGCTCTGCTACAGCCGGTGGCGGCGCCTTTCCTTCCCCCCCAATCCGTCTTCCTCCTTCGTGAGGGGGAGCAATCTCCGTTCCTGCGCATGCGCCCCCCCACCAGCAAGACAGAGAGGAGGCTAGGGCGTGCAAGAATGGCGATTGCTGTGTCACCAGCACTAAGACTGAAGATTTAATGTTCTTAGTAAATTGGAAACCATCAAACACACTTTACTGTCCAACAACACTGGAACACTGAACTGAAAAGGATAAAATGTTTAATTGGCCTCAAACCAGATTCATATTTGTGTGCACAATGCACATTCAAAACCACCACTGGCAACACAAATCTAACTTGTTGATTACGTACAGGTTTGATATCCAAACAGGAGTTCATGCAATTTTACAGTGCAAAATTTGAGACCACAAAAAATAATATTTTATTTGTACACATAAATTAAGCCTTTTCTACCCTGCCTTTCTCAAACATGATAATTCCTTCAATCCCTTGGTTCTGCGTACATACTGTATACCAATACTGTATACTAAAGGTCACTCTCAACACTCTGGGTGGTTTTAGATGGATGCGGAGCCTGGGTGTCCCTGGAGCTGCTCTGGTGGCGCACCCCTGCAACTTCTCCTGGGGTGTGCCCCACATATGCCTGCTTCCAGCCCCCCTTGGGTCTTCAATAGGCAGACCAACCATTTCCGTGGGCCTCCTGTGCAGCATTCTCTCCCCCCCTCCCCCCTTACACACACACATCATAGCGTTGCAGGCACTCACCCAATGCTCTAGGCTGGTGCCCGTAACTTCATGGTGCTGAATGGGGCAAGGGATGGCAGGCATGAAGCTGCACCGTGGGTCTGCCCAGCAGACGGACAGCAGCTTCATGTTCAGCCATTGCCCCAGGTTTCGCTAACCCACTCCGTGTGGGGTGCTTTGGGATTTTCTGGAGCAGCCACAGCCTGCTCCACTTTGAACATCTGGTGGACGGCTTACGGCCAACCCAGGGGTGAGGCAGGCTGGCACAGACAGAAGTGGAGCTGCTGTCCATCAGTTTACACCCATTGAGTTTACAGTACCCATTTGTGTTGCAACTTGGATATATTTAGCTCTCTGAAAGGATCAGCCTGGTGTACTACAGAAATCAATAAGAAAAAGGAATGTTAGGAAGTATTAGGAAGAGGAAAGAAAACAAAATGGAAAATATCATAATGGTACAATATTTAAATCCATGGAGTGCCCACACCTTGAATACTGGTCACCCTATATAAAAAACAAATTAAATTTGGAAAAGGTACAATGAAGGTAACAAAAATGATCAAAGGTATGGAATGGCTTCTATGCCAGGAGAGACTGAAAAGATTGGGGCTTTTTAGCTTACAAAGGAGTTGACTGAGGAGAGACATGACAGAGTTCTATCAAAGGGCAACTAGTGTGGAGAAAGCAATGGAGAACTATTATTTACCCTTTCTAATAATGCATGAAGTATGAGACACCCACAAAAATTAAAAAACATATTTACAAAGGGATATTTTTATTTTATTTGTCATCTGACTTTCGCCATGGCCCATACAAAGGGATATTTTTTTCTACCCAATACACAGTTGTTCAGTCATAATAGGCAGGGATGCCAACACATGTTTAGGGTGTTTTTAAGGCTCTGATTTCCAGAAGCTAGGGATGAACGACAGGGGATGGATCACTCCATATACACTGGAATCCACTTAAGTCACACTTAGTTAGCTCAAATTCTATTTTAATCAAACTGCTCTCCCCCTGCTCCTAGTCAATTAAATGTGCTACATTTTGCATGGAATAACTCACTCTTCTCTGCTCTAGTTTCCTTATATGTTGAAACTGCTGCCCTGAAAGCCCTACTAAGTATTAAGAGTCTGTTAGGTGGCAGATGAAGACAAAGTAGGTCGTGTGTGTGTGTGTATTTTTATATGAAAGCAATATTAAGGTGGATGCTGATATTTTATATACAATAGCGGAGACCAACGGTGTTAACAAATGAGAGGGGAGCCCCCCCCCCCCCGAGCGCATGGTTGCTCCATGCCCCCCACCTCACCACCACCCGCAGGCTTCACACTGGACCAAGACAGGCAGGCATTCTTCACTGCTGTGGTTTGCCTGCGTGCCACACAAACCCACACCATTAGAGTTGCAGTCACTCACCCAGCTTTCTAGGCTGGCACCTGCGACACCATGGTGCTGAATGTGCACACACGCACGCTCCAACAGACAGGGAGGCATGGGGCAGCCGCAGGGCAGCATTTTGCCCCATGGTAGCCTGGATTAGACCATACAGCATCATCAGCCTTCCGTGGTATGAAAACACGAGTAGTGGCCCCAGGGTGAACATCTGGCAGCCAGCAGACAGAAAAGCTGGTGAATCCAGGGTTAATGGGGGGTAATGTCAGGGTAGTGGACCGGTTCAGAGACTAATAGATCCAAATGGTTTCCAGAACTCACTGCGGGATTTTCCCACTGACAGCTACTCTGGTCACTGTATGGAATGACGTCTTGACCAGGGCCATTGACATGGTTGCACCCAGGCATCCACTCTTACCACGGTGACAGCATAGGTCCCCCTGACATACAGAGGATCTTTGGCGGTTGAAGTGGGAAGGTAGGCGGTTAAAGCGCAGGTGGCACTTGACTCATGCTGAAGCCGACTGATTGCAGCATAGATCATTTTTAAAGTACTGTGGCTGTGATGGTAGTGAAAAAAGCTTTCTTCTTTGCTTATCATAACGTCTGCATCTATTGCCCACCGTGACACTTTTATTAACTAGTTTGCAGACAAAATCACTCATTCACCATGACTTGAGTGCTGCTACCTCGACTGCAGAGTCAGAGTTTGGGACTGTGAAAGCTCCGCCTTGTCCCATTTGTTTGGATCAGTTTCAGTTAGTGTTGTCCACCGATGTGGAGGATGTGCTTGGAACAGTGTGGGCAACCAATAAATCCTTGCCCATCCTGGCTGGTGAAAGACGCCTGGGATACATTAGAGCCGTTGCTGGCTGGGGTTATCAACACCTCCCTTCGGGAGGGTAGATTGTTGGACACCCTTAAAACTGTGGTGGTCCAGTCCTTGCTTAAGAAACCATCTTTGGATGCTGACTCTGGCCAGCTATTGCCCTGTCTCTACCCTTCCCTTTTTAGGAACTCCTTTCTTCCGGAGGTCTGCCAGAACCTAGCCTGAGCATATTCCAAAGAGAGTGCAAAACTTCCCTTTGTGTTTTTTAGAGAAGGTTATTGAAAGGGCGGTTGTCCGGCAGCTTCAGGCTCGTCTCGATGCTTTCAGATTCCTGGACCCATTTCAGTCAGGTTTTTGTCTGGGTTACAGCACGGAAACTGCACTTGTGGCCTTGATCGATGAGCTACACCTGGAGAATGACAGAGGGACTTGTGCCCTGTTGATCATGTTAGATCTTTCAGTGGCTTTTGATACAGTTGATCATGAGGTGGTGTTGACACATCTATGGGACCTGACAGGAGTGCATGGGACTGTTCTTGAGGGATTTTGCTCATTCCTGTTGGGGAGGTCCTAGTGGGTGGTGGTGGGAAATTACTCATCATTCCCTTGGGACCTTCTCTGTGGTGTTTGCAGGGTGCCATTCTGTCCCCCCTCTTGTTCAATTGTATCTGAAGCCACTGGGCAAGATCATCCAGAGGTTTGGAGTGAGATGCCCTCAGTATGCTGATGACACCCAGCACTACCCCTCTTTTTCATCTGGCCCAGGTCCTGCAGTCTCAGTGCTTTCCCTGTGTCTGGCTGCTGTTGGGGACTGGATGAGGGTGAACTGATTGAAGCTGAATCCAGACACTACTGGAGTGATGATGGTTGTGAAATCTTGTGACTGGAATGGGATTGGGACCCTTTTTATTGAACGGGCCCAGCTCCCTCTAGTTACTCAGATTTACAGACTTGGAGTGCTTCTGGACCTGCTGCAGTGCCTGAATTGTCAGGTGGCAGTGATCAGAAGCGCTTTTCACCAACTTCATCTGGTGAGAAGGCTGTGGCCCTTTCTTTCTGATTCACATCTGGCCTCCATCATCCATGCTTTCATTTCTTCGAGACTAGACTACTACAGTGCGCTCTGTGTGGAGCTGCCTTCAGTGACTGTTCAGAAGCTGCCGCTGGTACAGAATGCAGTAGCCTGGCTCCTTTTGGGGGTGGGTCACCGTGAACACCTTACACCTGTGCTTTATAGTTTTCAATGGCTTCCTATAGCTTTCTGGGCACAATTCAAGGTGCTGGTTTTGACCATTAAAGCCCTAAATGGCTTGGGCCCCATATATCTGAAAGACCGCCTCTCCTTCCATGCTCTACTGCAACCCCTGCGGTCAGAAGGGAATGCCCTCTTGTGGGTACCACATGGCAATTTTGTCCATACGACAAGGGCCCACAGAGAGGCATTCTCAGCTGCTGCCCCAGTATTATGGAACTCCTTTCCCCTGGAGGACTGCCAGAGCCAAAGCCGGAGCATATTCCAGAGATAGTGCAAAACGTTCCTTTTGGGGAAACGATTTGGCAGGCGGGGATAGAGGTTGGGTTGGGTGAGTTTGTGGGGGGGAAGGAGAGGAGGGATTTTCAGGTGCTTTTATTGTAATATATTTTTATTAATTTTTTGCTGTGTTTTTTTTTTCTATAAGCCACCCTGAGCCTTTGGGAAATTGCGGGGTATACATTTTAATATAAATAAATAAATACATTTAAATTAAATAGTGTGGGGTGGCATCTCATCTGTTACATCCCAAGAAACCAAGCAATAAACCTAAATGCAACTTCTGGTCTATGCGTAATTGCCAATGTTAGGGAGGCAGCTGTAGGAGAAGAGTTAAGGTGAAGCAGTCATTAGCATTACAATACAAAATGAGGACACACTGGTTAATCCTGCCCAGAGTCAGGTCCTCATTCTGGGCAGGTTTTGTCCCGGCCGCCAAACAAGACTGACGGCGGGCCGGGGAGGAGGGTGGGGTGACACACAGCCCCACCCCTGCACTGCTTGGAGCAGCAGCACCCCCCTCGACAGGCAGACATGGCAGCCTATGAGACCGGCATGGCTGCTTGGAAGCGCCACAAACCCAGACCAAGGTAAGAGTAAGCAAGTCATCAGACATGATGGCCCGCTTTACCCTAATCCAGCATTGGTTGCACACACTGTGGCAGGGTTTAGCCCGGGCTGTTCCTTGGGGATGGTCCCAAGGAACAGCCTCTGCTATGCACCGCCAAAGCCCATGCAAAGCCAGGCTCTAGGCCAAAATCTGGCGGCTGCATTCAGCCATGATGACAGCACGGATTTCCAAGCTTGCAAAAGCGTGGAAATCCATGCTATCGTCACATCTGAAAACACCCACAGTGAGGCAGCTGTAAAAAAAGAAAAAAGCAGTTATGCAGCGGTTAACGTATTTGTTTTTCATCATGCATATCATACCTTAATCGTTCAAATCCAGCCTTCACTCCCAAATAACAATCTGCCTCACAGGGTTGTTGTGAGGGAAAACTGAATAAGAAGGATTGAAAACGTACATGAATGATAATTAATTCCAGTAATAAATGGAAAATGAACTGGGTCTGGAGTTTAGCAGTATTCTACCCATCCAGACCCACCACAGTTTTCAATTAGAACTAGATGTGAATTTGAATCCTTATGGTGGTGCTGGATGAAAAGCAAATGTGTTCTCTGCCACTCAAGGGGCTCTTAACACGTAACAGAGCTTGCAGCAGGGGAGGGGGATTTATGCTTTTCAGCTGATCAGCAAAGAAGGTCTCCCCCTCCCCCTGTAAGATCACAGTACCTCTCTCGGTTGAATTTAGTCTCTCGTGAGTGAATGCTAATAATGAAAATCACTGCATTAATTTTTTTTTATTGGCCATTGTTTCAAGCTTTAACATAGATCCTTTGCAGCATTTGTAATACTGTTTGCTTGTTTCTAACATTGGACAATACAGTACCAAAGAAAATTCAATTTCTTTAAGGTCTGCTTAAGCTGAAGTTCTGATAAACTGAACTGTATTATATGACTCAATAAATTCATTTTAAGCAGACTCTGCTGTGTGTCTTATTCTTGTACAGATTCCTCAGATGCTTGTTGTGGGCCACTACCAGAGACAGGATACTGAGGTAGCTAGACCGTTGGTTTTAACCAGTTGGCTTTTCCATCTGAAGTGGGTCCTGTGGTTCTGGTCTGTCCTTTCATTTTACAGATTTCTAGTTCTGCATTCACACCATCCCACTACTTTCTCCTGTTGTTGAGTATGCCATTGGTATTGTTCTTGTATTTTAGTGACTTTTAGTTGAATGCACATACACAATATATCAGAACCCCACAAGGAAGTGCTGTTCACTTGAACCTTTGTAGGAATTGAAATCATCACTTCTTCAGTGGCTACAGTTCCAGGGAGTCTTCTAAGCTTCAAACCTGAATCCTGAACTAAATTTTTATGTCTGTTTGCTGGTCCATCTGTCTGTCAGTCACCCTTCCCACTCTTGTAGGTGCTGTGAATAGAACAGTGCAATAATGCAATCATCATGTGCAGTGTAGATAAACCCTTCTTACCACCTTGTTAAAAATTTCAAATGTTAGTGTACCTTCTGCAGCCCACAGTGAGCTGTAAAGCTTCACATTTTCTCTTGCAGTGGGTGTGCCTGCTGCCTACTGTCCCATATAAACTGGGCACCTGTTCTTGGCTTCCCTGATTACTGGGATTACTTTCTTACTCCCCTGACTATTAAGCAGGATGCTTAGCTTGCTCCTGATTGAGCTGAGGGCTTGGCTCCTGAACTAACAGGTAGGCTATGGGCATTCCAACATTGCTTTTGGCCGCAATGGCATCCCTAGTTTCTTAGGCTTCCAAACACCATAGAGGCAGTTGGATTAATGTCTCAGCCCTGGAACAGAAAATAAGAAGCACATATTGTATTTACCAAGTGTTACAAATAAGTAATAATTCAGTCTTCTTTCAGTATCTGGCAAAACAACAAACAGAACACATGTACTTTTTTGCTCTGATACATTGAAATCGCCATGGTACAGTTGCTGTCATGGCATCTGGTAAGTCTGCTGTAGCTAAGATCTAGTCATATATTCTATTGTAGCCCTTTACATCCATGACTTTATAACATGCCTTTGAAAACTGGTCATTGGCAGAAACCTATACCTTCTACAAGTCTGTGATACAAAAGCTTTTGTTTTCTCTTAATGCTATAAAAAGAAGCTTAACTAGTTTGTTTTTTAAAAAATACTGTTATTGGTTATTTTGTGGTTTCAGACATAACATTAAAAATACAGTCCAGTTTCGTTTTAAATCAACAAAAGAATGGCAATGCAAAATTAAGGCTCCTGTCCTTATTTTACCCCACTGTCCTAAATATGAAAAAGACTGTCTGAGACAAAATCTCGCATTGCAATACCAAAGTTAAATTGGGCAAATTATGTGCAGAGTAAAAGTCTTAGCACTTAATGTTTTTTAGAAGGAATTTTAGATGTTTTAAATTTTGTGTCCTATTGTTGTTTTAAATTATTGCTATTTTTTATGTTGTAAGCCGTCCCGAGATGCCATGAGCATGAGGGGGCGGCTAAGAAATAAATATAAATAAATAAATAAATGTATTTTTTCTGTTTCTTTCACTTAGAACCTTAATGTTGTTTTTACACACAATGCAGTAGTTCTTTCTTTGCATCTGGCTTTGCTGGTGTCAGAATTTAAGTCAAGAATGTCTCACTTAACATGACTGTACTTGCATACTTTCATAAGCTTTGAAAAGCTTCCTTCATAATGTAGCTTTACATCAATATAAGTTCCTGCCAACTACAGAAAGTATTTTTTAAAAAGTTCTGTCACTATTAATTATTAAGTATTGTAAGTGTAACAGCAATCAATGCAGTATATTATTCAGTTTCAGGGGAGATTAAATAGCTTGTGAATTTTCATTTTGCTTGGCCCCAAGACCTTTCAAATGATGGTAAGTGCCCCTTATAGCTGTTTGAGAATTTTGAAGATCTTAGATTTAAGAATAAAAGTGGTCTTGAAAGACATGGAGAAGGTAGCAGGGCACTCCTGTTTAATAAGGTAATATTCAAATTGTAAATGAAATGCAATGATTTTCAAGCTAACAAAAGTATTTTTTTCTCCCAGCAATTAGCTTGTGAAATAATTTGCCACCAGACTATTGATATTCAAAGCAGCATCAGACTTTTTTTATAGATAATAAGAACCGCCATACTTACGTAAGACAGGACTGAAAAGAGTTAGAAGAGACATGTCCTCGTGGAAACCTTCCTTTCAGGCTTAGGGTGTTTTCACATCAAAAGGGAGGCAGCCAGAAAGTGTGGTGAATCTGTGGGTAGGCCACATCGCTGCCACTCCTGTGGGCAGTAGCAGGAGCCATTCAAATGGGCAGGCTCACAAGTGGGTCCCGTTGGCGAACGAGCTGCTGCTACCTGTTAATCTGCTCCAGTTTTGCCCCAGGAAGCCTATCGCATGGGCAGAACTCCGGGCCTGCGGCAGATCAGACCCCTGGAGGAAGTCACTACTGCCACCAGTCATCTATTGGGGCAGCGGTGCGTGCCCCAGGCCTCCCACTCATCAGCTGTTGGAGGTGACCTTGGGAAGAAGAAGGAGCCCCAGCTTGAGCCAGGGGAGAAGTCCTGATGTTTTCTGGCTGCATCACCCCACTGGTGTATCTCAGACCTAGATCTGGCTTGAAATAGACCAGCAGGGGATGGGGAGAGCAGTGCTAAACAAAAAAGAAAAAAATCAACAACCCCAACCCCCACCCCCAATCAATTTCAAGCCAGGAAGCCTTTCCTGACTTGACACTGGCAAGCACTGTGTTCCCCAGCAAGGATTGTCCCAGTGTCAATTTCAAGGCTTCCTAGATTGAAATTAACATGGGGAAATTGCACTGTCAAGAACAGGACTGCTCTCCCTGACAAGGAGCCTCCCATCAGCTGCTAGTCTGTTTCATGTCGGGTCCAGGCTTGAGAGAGACCAGCGCGGTGATGCAGCCGGGAGACACCAGGGCTGCTGCTGCTGCCCCTCTCTGGTGTCCCCTCCACCAGCTGATGACAGGTGGCCCGGGGCACGCACACACACATAGCCGCCACTCCAACAGATGGCAGTGACTTCCTCTGGGGTCCTGATCCTTGCTGGCACTGGGGCCTTGTCCATGGTGTGGGCAGCCCTTTTTGCGAGCGTGGCTGCTGGGGCCTATCACCCGGGAAAATGCCTTTTGTCTCCAAAGAACATTTTTTCACCATTTCACAACCACTGCTCATCTTTCAAGCTAGTCAAGTTTCTACCTTGGAAATTTGGTTTGGTTATAGTAAAAGACCTTGCTGCTAACTAATCGTAAATTTTTGGTCAGAAAACCTGGTAAAAAATGGGCTTGATATTGAGATTTCAAAGTTAAACTAAAACTAATGTCAAGATAGATAAGCACATAAATTAAGCAGAGAAACCGCTATTTCAAGGGATGGAATGTATTTTTCCATTTCTCAACACTTTTTATTGTTCAAAATGTACAGTCATTCCCTGCTTTATCAAGTAATATGTCATCAAGCTTAACTATAACGGCACTACTGCCCTACTGAGCGTTAATTTATTTATAATTTTATTTTGCAGTTTTTGTATGTTTTTCCGGTCACAACTGAAATAAATGTGGTTTTGCTTTCATTTTGGAATGTAAAACCAACAGCAATACTGTGACAGCTCCCATGACATTTTTACCAGCAGAGTCTACATTGGTTTTTTTTGTTCGAACTAGATGCTGTGACACCAACATCTTCTAGCTATTCTAGCTAGTTGGGTTCTGGCATCACTGGCACTAAAGCTTTTAAAGCCACTTTTGGAGCACTTCTTTAAATGGTACACACTTTGACCAGTCCACAGACTAAATGAATCAGAGAGACGTAGCACACAGTGGGCCGCCCAGTCTGATAACTCCTGGCTGTCTCTTTCTAGAAAAGAAGACATCTTATGACTACTCTGGCCAGCTCTTGTCTATTCCAGGTGGAAAGTGATAATAGTTCAGCCATCTAACTTAAAGTCTCTAGACGACTCACATGGATTAAAGGAGTGTCTAGAACAGGGATAGGGAACCGACCGTCCATGAGCCAACTCTGGCCCATGGATGTTTCTTGTTTGCCCCTTTTCCAGATCCTGAACCCAGTCCCAATTCTCAACACCTGCAAAGACTGAAATTGGAAGGGAACAGAGATGAGGGCATCTGCTCAAGGACAGGAGATAGATCCATGACATTGTAGATTTCTGATCTAGACCTGCCCTTTCTTTCCCCATCCTCACTACCCCCTTTAGGCGCTCTTGCCCCAAACTCCTACCCAGCCTGTGGAGCTTGTCGTAATTTCCAGAGTAGCGTGGAGGATGGAAGAGGTCCTTCGTCTCTCATCTACAGGCTCCAGTCAGGATGCTGTTGGAGAGGGTGCTTACAAAGCGTAGCAAAAGCATAGAATCCGAATTCTAGGATCTTGGCGTTGAAGGGACCTCAGGGGCCATCTAGTCCAACCCTGTGCTTGGATGCAGGATGACGACAGCTACAATATTCCTGACAGATGTCTGTCCAGCTTCTTTAAAACCTCCAGCAATGGCGAGCCTACAACCTCCCTAGGCAGCTTGTCCCATTGCAGCACAGATCTTACTGTTAGAAATTTATTCCTGATATTTTATCAAAATCTCCCTTCCTGAAACTTGAGCCCATTATTTCTAGTCCTGCCCTCTCTAGCAATGCAGAACAGTTCTTTGCTGTCTTGGTGGGAGCCGTCATGCCTTCGTTTAGGCTTCTCTTCCCTAGGCTAAACGTACCTAGTTACTTCAATTTTTCCTAGGACTTTCTTTCCAGACCCTTTATTTATCCTTTAGTGCCATCTTCTTCTGAACCCGCTCCATTTTATTAATGGGTTAATACAGATGTGGCATTGGACCGCTGTTGCCTGCTTTGACCCACTTTGCACCAGACCTCACCAGCATGTTTGTGCAGGTGCCACCAGATGTTGACCCAGGATTGCCCTGGGCTCTGTGTGTCCAGGTCACAGCCCAGGCTAAGGTCCACCCAAGTGGGCCAAAACGGGCCACAGCAGACTATCATGTCTGCTGTGGCCCGGCAGACACAGCCCACATCAGGTTCAACATGGCTGCCCATCATGGTGGGGGGTGGGACCGGCTGGCCACCCGTGTATGCGTCTCACACACACACACACACACCCGGTAGCCTAGCAATGGGCACATTTGTTGTGCTTCCCGGGTCAGGCTGCCATTGCATAAGCCTTTTTTGCAACCATATCACATTACTGACTCATGTTCAGTTTGTGATCAACCACAATCCCTACATCCTTTTGATATGTGCTGCTGCCCAGCCTGGTATCCCTCCGGGTGCATAACTATAATAGGAACAGGAGGGACATTTTGTCCCGGGGCCCAAAGTGTGGGGAGGGCACAGGGCCCATGGGGCGGGGAGCGGTACAGATCCTGTCCTGTTGTAGTATGGCTGGGTGGAAACTGAGCTGAATAGAAACAGAAGTGCCTGCATTTTGTGAGGTGTGTGGAACCCACCCAGCGGGTAGCACAGGACAGATCAAGCAATGGCAGCAGCGGCAGCACAAGGCAGGCAGCATAGCCGTAGCCTCCAGGGCTCAAACACAGGAAGCCGGGGAGACTGGTGGAGGGAGAGGCTCTGTGGTATCAGGAGTGTCTGGAGTCAGAGCAGCAGACTTAACATGCAAGTTGAAGTTGACATTTATCTGCAATAAGGATGCTGGGGGACAAGTCCATTTCTTGCATCTGGGCCCATTTCCAACCTAGCTACACTCCTGTGTCCCTCATCTTACACTTGCAAATTTGGTTTTTCTTCCCCAGATGCAGAACTTTACATGAGAGAGCTTGCCTTTCAGTTGTAGCGAACATAGAAAAGAGCACACAGCACAAAGAATACATAATAATCATGTTTCAAGGGCTTATTGCTGTTGTTGTGAGTAATAGCATATCAACATACAAGAGTTAAACAGGTTGACAGATACGCCTCATATTCTAAAGTTCTCATCTGTTGGATTCCAGATTCTCCACTGCATGAATCAGGAATCCTAGTAGATCAGCTGATTCAAGAGTCCTGATTTTTAACCCTACTTTGTACAGTTATTGCCTCATCACTACCAAAAGTATCAGATTGTGGAGAGAGACTGTGTGGTGTTTTGTGTTAGAAAGCTTTTATGGTTTTGAATTTGGAACAGCTGAATTATTCACAGATTGCAGAGCCAGCCACATCATTGCATATTTTGGTTATGCCACATGTTTGTTTTTCTGTTGTCGGTAGTGAGGGTTTGAGGCACTCTGCTTTTTCTCCATTTGTTTTTAGTTTAGTTACTCTTGAAAGAAAGTATTGGGGGATGACCGGGGCTTAATGAAGTTTACAAGAACAAAAAACATCATTTCCGCCCCTCCTCCCCCGGCTTATGAAATGTCAAAGTTTGTCTGCCCTCTCCATGAATGTGTATGATGAATAGAGACCGAAAGTTATAGTTGAATACAAACGATTCAGTGTGTGTAATGACATGTTAATTAACATTTCTAGTCCTTTCCTATGGATTGAATTAGTTGTTAAGCTTGTTGTTTTGATAGTTGTCTCATGAGGTGTTTTTAGACTGATGCGGAGCTGGGGCGCACCCCTACGTCCACCTGCCCACCTGGGTCCTTAGCAGATGTACCAGCAGTTTCAATGAGTCACCCCTGCGCCCCCCGTGCCATAGAGTTGCAGGCACTCATCCAACACTCTAGGCTGGCACCCGCAAATCCATAGTGCTGAATTGGGCAAGGGACAGCCGGAAGTGCAGCTGCACTAAGTCAACAGACAGGTAACAACTCCACGTTTGGTTGTTGCCATGGGTTTGACCGGCGCACTCCTGGATGTTCCAAAGCACTGGCGGAGGGGCTACCCCGGAGCAGCTACAGCCTGTTCTGCTTGCACATCTGGCAGGCTCCCTTTACCTGGACCAACTCGGGTGAAGCAGGCTGGTGCGGGCAGAAGTGGAGCAGCCGTCCATCTGTTTTCACCCTTTGTCTCTTCTTTACAATATTTGGTGTCTTGCCTCTCTTATGATATTAACTGAACCTTTAAAACAGAATACTGGAAAGTGAATTGTCACATGAAATAGAGGAACTCTAATATCCTGTAATTGCCCATAAGCTTTTCCTTTGCACATCTCAGAGCTTGTTAACCATTTTTTGATAGATTTAGATTTTTTTTTATCCCACCCTATCCCTTAGGCTCAGGGTGGCTTACAGTTCTTTAACTTAACTGTAACATTAACTAACTAATTCTATAATCAAAAAACATTTGGTTTAAGAAAGAGTTAAGGCCCTTGCAAATTCAGTCCTGCTCTAAAAAGCATGAAAATTGCGAGTTAAGGCCATGGCCTTAACCTGCGTGCCATGAAATCACCAAAAATGGTGTACACTATCACATATTGTTCGGGTAGCCATACCTCCCCTTTAAAAGAGGACGCTTATGCAAAATACATGTTGCATGACTGCATTGGTTCCAGTGCAGCCCTGCACCATGTATTTTTATAAGCGTCCTCTTTTAAAGGGGAGGTATGGCCACCCTATGCATAGGGCACCAATACAACCCTGAAACATGCATAAGAAATGTTAAAGCGGTGTTAGCGTTACGTCTGCGTCCACCCTAATTCTCTCTGCTGCCCGCACGCATAGTCCTCTGGTGGTTCTCTACTGGATATGCCTCCAATCTGGCTTTCCCAGAGACTGCAAGAGCCAAATAGCTGTGGAAAACTCCCATCCCGCCTCCATTCCACCAGCTGTGTTCTAAAGCTCCTCTCACGCTATTCCTCACTGCACATGACAGCACCCTATCCCTCACTGAGCATGTGCAACGTTATGGAGATTCCCATTGGCTTAAATGATTTCCCTAAAATTAAAACCACGGGATGGATTTTAAAAATTCAAAAACCAGAACCTCCAAGGAAACACTCCTTAATTATATAACAACCATAAACACCAAGGCAGTCTTTCAACATTAAATACTGACACACGCACACACCCTTCTCCAACTTGTCAACTGCTATAACAATTTGTCTGATTTACATGGAATTTGGACAGGTTCAACCCCACATCCGAGCAACACTGTCTGCCAAATTTCAGACAAATCAGAAAACTGGTGCCAGTTTTATAAGCAATAAAATGTTCATGCTAATAATGGAGGTTGTGTGCTGGCCTTAACTAAGGAGCTCCTTAATTATCTTAACACTTAATTCTCACAACAACCCTGTGAGGTAGGTTAGACTGAGAGATCTGTGACAGGCCCAAGGTCACCCAAGGAGTTCATAGCTAAGGTGAAACTCAAACTAGGGGCCTCCCCCCTACCTCTCACTCCCTTCCAGTTCATTTACTGAACTCTTAACCAGTACACCACACCGGCTCTCAATTAAATAAATACATTTATTTAAATAATAAATAAATCAATACGGGGACATGTGGGTGCACCCCCGAAGCAGCTCCGGGGGCGGGCTGCCTCCACATCTGTTTTAAAAACACCCACTGTCACAATAAACGTAATTATTGCTATATTTTTCTCCCATGAAACCAAATAGTTTTGAAGTTTATCTGCTGATATCCAAAATCTTCCTTGGTTCACTATTTATAAAAACTGCAAAATTATTTATTTATTCAAAGTTATAACCTGCCCTTTCTATTGAGGCTCAGGGCAACTTACAACTAAAAAAAAAATCTATTAAAAACATCTTTAAAAACCACCTTAGCTCCACCAACCCTTTCTCTAGTACCTGCAACTATCCTTTTCTTCTTATGGGGGGAAAAAAGCAGTGTATCCAGCACAAGAAAAGAGCTGGCAACTGAAAATGTATAAAAGTTTCATCTGCAAGCTTCCAAACATTCTAAAAATATATTCAACAAAAGTGATCACATGTTGGTAATAGTATAAAATCCTTTGCATATTTTCTCTATCCTTCTTTCATTGTATTAGCTTAAAGACTCAAAATGCATTAGTAGAATTGTTTAACAAATTAATATAAATCTTTTAGGGCTGATATGTTTGCACATGCACTGTGCACAGGGGCTCATGCACGATGCATGCACATGCCTTCTGCGCACAAACCTATAAGTATGGTGTGTGCACACAGCCCAGTATGTGTGCAAAGCGTGGATCAGGCCCTAATACTTCCTTGAGCATCAAGTTGATTGATCATTTGTGTACTTGACTAACAAAGTACCAAAAAAATTTTTACATGCCAGTTCATGCTCACAACTCCTTGAAATCTTATATTTAATAATAACAAAACCTTTAAAAAAACAAAAAAAACAGGACAGGAACTTATATCTGCATACAAGCAATTGCTGTGAAGATGGAAGTCAGCTGTAGGTCCTTGCAGAATAAAGCTTTTAGAGTATATCTTGTTACTGTGTGTATAAATCGTATTTGTATCTTTATTATGTAAAGTGGCTTCCCTGGTGCTAAGTTATATATAGTATTCTTATTAATCTTGTTTAGTACTAGTACAGGTGGAGTTAGTCTTAAAAATTCATACACGCTTACCCATTCTGCATAAAAACTCATAAAAGCCTTTTTCCTCACAACAGGGCCGTAGATAGGTTGGAATGGGCCCAGATGCAAGAAATGGACTCTTCCCCCCTGCCTGCCATCACCATCCTTTCCCCTGTCCCACCTCCTTCCTTCCCACAGCATCCTTATTGCAGAAAACTGTCAACTTAACATGGTACATCTGATGAGTCTGCTGTTCTGACTCCAGAGATGTTCTTGATACCACTGCGCGCCCCTCCCTCCCTCCCACTGGTTGCTGTGCCTGAGCCCTGGAGGCTGCAGCTATGCTGCCTGCCTCGTACTGCTGCCACTGCCGGCATTGCTTGCTCTGACCTGTGCCACCTGCCGGGTGGGTTCCACGCATGCCACACGCTGCGGGCGCTTCTGCTTCCATTCAGCTCAGTCTCCGCCTAGCCATGCTGTAACAAGACAGGATTTACCACCACCACCACCACTTAGGCCCTGTGCCCTCCCCCCACCTTGGGCCCTGGGACAAATGTCCCTCCTGTCCCTATTATAGCTGTGCCCCTGTGTCGCGGAGAAACATGGGGTCACACACGTGTAACACGGGACTACATGTTTGGTAAATGTGTGGTGCCAAGGGTTTCACATGGATGTAATGTTACTATACATGTACACTATGTAATGTCAAAGGTTCCACATGTTTGTAATGTTGACATTGAGAACTGTAAAACCCAAATTAGGACTCTGAGAATTGTACAA
>QEPC01015241.1:284520-317437 GCA_003113815.1 Sphenodon punctatus
TGACTGCCTGGAACCCCTTCCCCCCCCTGGACTGACTGGCCGGGACCCCCTTTCCCCCTGGTCGTCCCTGGGTCCCCATGCTCACCCAGCCTCACCCCGTGCGTGCTGTAGTGCTGACTCCCTTTGTTTTATCGGCAGCTTTCCTCCAGGCCATCGTGGGAGCCAGCATGCCCCTGTCACATGTCTGCCCTCCTTTACAGGCTCCCGACTGGATGTCCGGCATCCCCCCAGTGGGCGTGTCTGCGTGGGGGCATTGCGTGACCCTGTGCGCCAGCACACTGCAGTCCCGCCGGTCCCATCTGCGTGGGTGTGGATGTTTTCGGTTTTTCGCTCGGGTGTTGAACACCCATCTCCACTCATCTCCACCCACGGAGGGTGCCGGCTACCTCCTGGCTGCTCCGTGAGTGTTGGCGGGTGGGTCGTGCACGCGCACCCACCCACTCATGGACTTTTACATGGACGCTCTCCCACCCATCCAATGGGTGTTTCCAAGTGTTCGTGGGTGGGTGGTGTCCGTGTAAAAGTGGCCTTACTGATGTAAATTTCTTCAACCCTTGGGCTTTGATCCAGTGGGAGCAGACACAGTCTGGGGCTCTGCTGCAGTCCTAACTCTACACCCAGCACTTCTCTAACCAATCCAATGCTTGGCGTGGTTAGAGCGCGCCCCATTCCCACCCACCCTAGTTGGTATATTGCTCGGTGGAGAACCAAGGAGGTTCAGACTCACACACCCGCATGGGGTATGGCACTACAGTCCCGCTTGCTTCTCCCTGCCGCTCCCGGCATGTCTCTTCTGGAAATGAACAAAGGGTGGGTGGGCTGCCATGATGGCACAAGTGGTGGAGCTGGTAACCCGTGAGGTGTTTTCAAACGTGACAACACCACAGGTGGCCACGCTTTATTCTGCATGGCCACTGGCAGTGCCGTCATGTTTGATCCCGCCTGCCAGGTGCTAAAGCAGGCAGGATCAAAGCTCTCCCCGAACCATGGCAGAATTTAGCCTGCTCTGTGACCCGGGCTCCCTGCCAATTCACGGCGCAGACTAAGCCATGCCATGGTTTGGGGAAGCCATCCCTGGACCGGGATAAAGCAGGGCGTGATGTTCTGCTCTACCTAACTCCAGTCCAGGGCCAGAGTTTTTCTAGGCAGCCACGGCTGCCTCATAAACCACTGTACCCGCCCATCAAGGAGGAGGGTGGCCCACGCTCAGCAGTGCAGAGGGCAGGGCTGTGCGGACCACGTCTGCACGTCACCCCGCCCCTCTCCAGCCCAGGTCGACCACACATCTATTCAGTGGTTGGGCCTGATCCTGCCTGGGGTGTGGGCCCTCACCCCAAGCAGGATCCAAGCATGGCAGCGCATAGTCCCGTCATGAGTTAAAAAACACCTATGGTTCCCCCAGCAGGCTCAAGCCCCTAAAGACTTTTTTCAGACTAGAATGTGACAGTTGTGAATTACTGACATTTTAAATTAAAAACCAACTAAGTTTGTTCTTGTAATATTGTGAGGGAAAGGGGCTTTCTTTGAACCTCCAAAATGGAAACAATATGAATTCTTTTCCCCATTCTGCCACTTATTTGCTTTGTGGCCTTAATCAAATCAGTTAAACTTGGTCACCTCATCTGTAAAATGGGACTACCATCTTATCCACTTTCGCAAAGCATTTTGAGATCTATGGCTGAGAATTGCTGCGGATTGATGAACAATTCAAGTGTGTAAGTATATCTGTTTGGTAGCTAACTAGACTTAAGCATGGCCTTACATACAATTTGTTTTCTAATCTTTCTTATTCCCCGTGGACTGTTTAAGTTTAATACTCTGCTGCAATATATACACCAATCCCCACCTATTTGTATTTCTAATCTCCCCATTGCTGTGTGATCCATCATACCTGAAAGACTAAATGGACTTTGTTCTTGCATTATGGTATGTGCATAGATTTTTTTTATTATTTATTTTTTTAAATTTGATTAGTTATTTCAGGAAGTGATGCCAATCCAGTTGCTGTTGTAAGAAAGATATTGCATTGAGATGGTCTTATATTTCTCTCTGACATTGGTAAGATCTTTGCTCATCCTAGTTCTTGGCATAAGAACACAGCACTGGGCCAGCTGCCAGGAGAGCCTGCCCTCTGCTCCTACAAATTTCACCCTTGGCACTGTAACTCCAGGGTCTCTAATGAATGCAACTGTTGCACAGAACACAGAAAGATAGGTTATCCCCCTGCATGCAGCCCTTGGGGAATATTAAAGGTTGAAATCTAGACCTTGGACTGAATCCAGTATTGAACAAAGAGCCTAAGGAGTGTTGCATACGCTTGTCATGCTCCGCTGTTTAGTAAATGGGTAGCTGCATGTTCGAATTTCCTGATCATCATTTTGTTTCCAGATTTATAGTAATTGGTTGCAGTAGTGAAGCCTGAAGATAACAAACTTATGTATTGCCATGGCCAGGTCCATGCAGGGAAGGGCACAACCCCGGAACAGCTGGAGATGGCAAAACCAAAACACTTTTTCTGTATACTAGACTACTGCTATTTTGCTATCCAGGGACAACAAAAAGCCCAAAAAACACCCACCTTGATGATCCGAGGGCACGCATCTGCCCTCTGAGGGTAGTAGAGGGTAAGCTGTATTTTGAAGCAATTCTTCCAGATGGTTGAAGATCCTTTTTGTGCAGGTTTCATTTCAACCAGTGGCTTTTGAACCAGTTCCTAATCTTGTTCCAAAAAAAAGGAAAGCTGGTTGATGGTTAGGGTGGCCATTAGTCCTCTTTTATACAGTCCTGTTTTGTCCATTGTCCTTTATTTCCACGGTTTTGTCTTGTATTTTCCAGATGCTGACGGCACTGTCACTTTCCACTCCCTCCCCCCTTGAAGTTATGATCTCATGACTTCCAGCGGGAACAGCAGCGTCAGCAGCATGTGGCCCTGGGGATGAGTCAGCTGTCCCAGCACTGGGGGGTTGAGTGGCAGGAGGGAGTGCTAGGGTTACCATAATGTCTGGATTTTCCAGCCCACATGACCACTCTTGATCCACCCAACCCCATCCGGGTGGATTTTTTTAATTTGCACCCATGGCTGGGATTTTTCCGGTCCTGCTGCATCCTCTTCCCCACCCCTCGCCCAGCGCTTGTTGCTCAGCCCTGGCTGGGGGAAGGAGTCCTGAGCCAGCTGTGCTCTTCCTCCCCGCCTGTCCTGTATTCTGGGGGTGCATCAGCGGCCACCCTAGCAAGGTGCTGTCTGTGTCAGATTGAAGGACTGTTTATCATTACTAAACTGGGCACTAAATTCCATCCTATCTCATGTTTGACCCATGAGATGGGAGGTAGAAATGAGGCCATGGAGACTCCATGAGTATTCTGCTCTTGAGGGTGATGGGGAAGTTGCCCATCATGGGCACCTGCAGTGTTTCTGAGGTACTGAGAGTAACACAGAGTGACTTCAGCCAACCTTTTCAGGAGGTTTTTCAGGAGGTTGATTAACAGGTTTATCAGAAAGAACACTGAAATGTTTCATTGAGCGTAGCTAAAAGGAGAATTCCACCAATGCAATGAGCACTCTGATGTCTCTTGGTCTTAAACCCAAACTTAGAGGGGGTCTGAGATATTGTAAGTACTAATGTACTTTTAGAGATATAATATAGCCAGCTTCTCATTCCCCTTGGCCATATATTTTCTGATGAAATCAAACCTACATTATTTGGAAAGAATAACTATTAATTTGAACCCTATTTCTTTTTTTGTTACGAAGTGAAATTTTATATATTATTTAAAATTAAAAGGTGTTTTTGCCTGTCCATTTATGAAGTCCTTACCCAAGAAAAACACCTATGGAATTTTGCATGAGAGCTCCAGAGTCTGTCTCCTGTTATATTAAAGATATCATATTATACTGACCTTTTTTGCAAATCTGTAAACATAACCAACTGCATGGGGATTGTTTTTGGAAGTATTATTAACAGACTTTTAAAGATTAATTTAAATCCTTGTTAAAGACAATCCAATTGTGCTTATTCAACATGGCAACATTTATCACCAAGAAGAAAAACTTATCATGATGGCAGTTTCTCTAGGAACGAGCAGTTTCTCAAGCAGAGTGAAATGTCTAACACATGTAAAGTGAGAAAATGCTAAAGACCAGCAGTTGCAGCTGAAATGCTTCCCACAACAGATAAACAACTTGCAACATTGTTCCAAGAAAAGTAATAACGGAGTGGGAGAATAATGCATGTTAGAAAGGAAAGAAATAGTTCTGATGGTGGGTGCTTCTGTTAACATGGGAGTTTTGGAAGGCATTCCCTTATCCTTTATTAAATATATTTGCATAAACAGTGTAGATAAATAAAATGCAAGTGAACTACCAGAAGGAGAATCAATTTGGATTAAGCATATACTTCCAATATTAATGGATAATACTGTGTGTGAATGCTCACACACAGCAGAGAACATCTAGCTCTCAAGGCATAAAAGTTATTCATATGCTAGCAGTGCCGTAACGAGCATAGTTTTACAAAATATTCTTAAATTTGTTTGGTATGTCTCTATTTTAAAACATCGGCCACAAGCCTGAGACCAGTTACTTGTGAGTAGTCCCATTGAAGTCTGTGGAAGTACTTACAGGTCAGTGGATTCAAAACTGCAGTTAGACAGCTCAGTCTTCCTTCTGTTTAGCGCTAGCACAAGCCATTAGCACTAAGGTAAATCCCATGTGATTCAGTGGGACTTAAACCATCACTAAAGATTAATCTGGCACTATAACAGTTGAAGGTCTACACCTGTGCATTTTGCTCTCTGCTTGCTTCTCCAGAACCATCCTGATTTATCCTAACTGATTTAGGCCTCAATCCAAAGTCCATTCATGTATGATGCGTAGACAAAACTTACACTGTGCATGCATGTTGCCCAACCGTGCCACACCACAGCCCTGCCTCTGCCAAGTCACGGTTGTGGTGCTGTCAAGCAGCAGTGAACTCCAGGGGTGGTACCATGTGTGTGCAGTGTGCAAATGTATACAGTGTAATTTCGGTCTGTACCTCGTACACGCAGTGTTGGAAAAGTTTGGTCTGTGCGTCACATGTGCCCAGACCATGAATCTGGGCTTCGGAGTGTCTGTGAGCAGTGAATATTTGTTGTGCCCAAAGAAAAATATAAAGTCATACAATACTAACAGAAAAGTACATTCTTTTGTCTTTTCATTTTCCTGCATACTGTAGGCACAATATATAGCCATAATAAATGAAACCAAGATTTGATTATTTTATTTATTAACTAGTTTTCATGGTGCAAATGAAAACTTATTGTTTGTTGCATAAAACTGGAAAGATCTGATGATTTGAGAACAACTTTTGTTGTAGGAATCTCAGTCCTCTTTCAAAGTCCAGAATGAAAGCAAGTATAAGCTGTAGCATTCTACCCGTTTTCATAAAAGTCCCAGTTTTTTTGTTTTATTTATAAAACATTTGATAATTGTTCATTTTGACTGGTTTGGCAAGCAACAAAATTAAAAGGCACTTTTTAGTGGTGGTTTGATTTACCGGTAAGATCTTTAAATAAAAAGCAAGTAGTCATCCACATTACTAAAATGGCTGTTGGATCCAGTTTATCAGAGCCAGTCAGTTGCCCTCAGGTTGGCAGACAAAAAGTAAGCTAGGAAATAACAATGAAATAGTAGCTTCTTTCATCTTAAGAAATATTTATTTATTTACTGTTCTTCTACCCTGCCCCCGCCCCCTCCTGCTCACAGAAAAGCTCGGGGCGACTTACAACATGCACAAATAAAACATAAGAAAAAACATACACATAAAATATCATTAAAACATTAATACTAAAAATAAACTAAAAGGGTAGAACTCCCCCCAACCCAACCCACCCCACCCTAACCGTCTCCCTCTCCAAAGGCCCGATGAACAGCCAGGTCTTACACTGTCTTCGGAAAGATGAGGTTATTTCACGTCTTACTGGGATTTCACTTATTATTTCCACTCTGGTTTTAATTGGAGGAATGAATATTTTTCATGCCTTTTTACCAACAGTATTTGAAAATCAGTGAAATATATCACTTCTCTGAGATGCAGTACTGCACTTGGTATATGTATTACTGTAACATAGACTCTGATTAACATAGACCTACTTCTGCAAAGGGAATAGCAAACCCTTGATGAGTTCTGAGGCTCTGCACAGTCTATGTAGCAAAAATCCTGCAGACACACAACTCCGCAGTCTCTCAGGGCCAGTGAGGATGAAACAGCCTCTTTGGTGTACACCCTCTCTGCAAAGAACGCTCTGTCCCTTCCCCTGAAAGTGTGCTTACCCTTTTCCCGTAGTAATTTCATTGGATTAGGCTACTGCATGACCAAAGAAGAGTAAGTAGAATGTATCCCATAGCAATCACACTTTAGTGTCGTTTAGACATTGGCCCTTTTCACACAGACAGTCTAACACTGATAAAAATGGGTGTTACATTTTATTATACATGTTGCAGGGCTGCAAGTTTGCTCTATGGGTGCCCTGCAACGTGTATAATAAAATGTAACACCCATTTTATCAGTGTCAGAGTGTCTGTGTGATATTGAATTCAGTGTGGTTGCACAGCTATGTAGGTAAGGGTCGGATTTGGCTGCAATAAAAAAGAGACCAATAGCTGTAGGTCAGATACTCTCATTTTGTAGTAGAATTGAAAGATCCTGGATTTTGAATGACCATGTGCTATTTTTAGACCACTGGCCCAGTTTTTTTTTGTGCTAGCAAGTTCAGGTGTGGCTAGGGTTGCCACCTATGTATATTTTTAAATATACATAGGTGACAATCCTAGGTGTAGCTGGACACTGGCACATCACCAGAAGTGGGGGCTATAACCTCTTTTTTTCCTGTGGGGACCAGGAGGTGTCAAGCACAGCCCACAATGAGCTGGGCCAGCCAGAGTGAGCGCTCAGGAAATGAACTGTTTAATCATCTCCTCTGCCAGTTGGGCTTCTGCGTACCCCCAGACAGAACTATCAAGCTGCCCTCCGCTGGCCTGGCCAGGCTGCTGGTTGCAAAAAGCAGCTCAGTTTCTGAAGGGCTGAATCAAACCCTGTTCTTGTAATACTGGTGCAGGATTTTTAAATGTGGCTATAATATACCCTAATTCTGACCTGCCTTATGTCCTGATTTTATCCTAATTCTTCACAAACTGTGTGGCATCAGCTGCTGAATCTGGCATCTAATCTCACCTTCCTGATTTACATTTCTATAACAGAGCAATCGATAATAAAGACTATTCAGTCAGTCACTCAGACTATTTATTGGTACCACCATTCCTGGGAGATATGTACAAAGCATGGTGATCCGGGTCCCTGCTGGATTCAGAGTAATCAGTTTACACCAGCTGAAGATCTGACCCCCAGCTTTTAATGATGCCTGCACCTGCAGATGTAATGTGCTTGAACATTATATAATGAAAAGAATCTACATGTCATCTATACTGAATTCCCTGCATAGCATATATTAATATTAATAAGTTTATGATAGGCTGCTTTAACAATTCTATCCATATTTATAACTCAGTCTTGGGACAGTGGGAATTCTTCAGCATAAATTATTCCCAAAATCATATTTGTAAGACTACAGAAGCATTGCATTTCTCTGCATCCGGTAGGACTAAAGGCAGATATCGTATAAAAATGTAGCCAGATTGTGGGCTGTGTGGTTATATAATTCACAAAGAACAGAAGAGACATTTTTTTTCAGGTTTTTCAGCTCAGTATAGTTCCTTTCTCCCTTGGGACTCATGGTAAGCGCATGTGCCAATGAATAGATAGCAGTTATTTGGATGTCACACCAGAGAGTCTGTTTCCTGTTACATGTGAGCTCATTCTGTAACAGCTCCCCTAGTCTGCATGTGCCCATTATAAAGCCCACAAAGGTAAGGAGAGACTGGATAAGAAATAATCCTGCTTGCGTGGGTCCCGAATGGTAGTAATTCCCTGCATGTGAACTACCGTATGAATTTTTAACAGAAAATCAAGAGCAGTCTGTTCTTTTACAAGGCAATATGTTAACATCAATGCTGGCATTTCAGAGGAAATTCCATGTTTATTTTTAGATTCTAGGAATTCATTTTTATTCATTATTCATACTAGTTTAGATGTAATGTTATTAAATTTGGATCTTGACCTGCCTCTCTCTTTCTGCTTGACCTCAGAGCAGTCCACAAGGCTCCGGGAACTGGCCACCTTCTTTCTCTTCTGTATTCTCTGCTTCTCATGGCCTACGCGGTGTGTCCCATGCTCCTAGCTTATCAACTGCCAGCCTAGCCTCTCATTGTGGTTTTGTGCCCCACCCCCATTTTCTCTTTGAAATAAAAATAGATAGTGGATAATGGAGGGAGCTACCCCTTGGCTTACATTAGTGGCAGGCAAAATCTATAGACCAGGAAGTAACAACGTATCTTTTCTTTTTATAGAGTCATGGAGCTGAAAGGGATCCCAAGGGGCAGCTACTAGTCCAGCCACCTGCACCAACCCAAATTACTTGCACAGAAAAAAAATCTATCCAACAAGAAACAGAAGCTATTAAAACAGCAGTCATAGCACTAATTTCTTCTATTAGCCAAACCTTGGCCTGTTTCTTGTGTTAAAAAAGGCACAATTCTTATAGGCACCTGATAAAAAGAAACCCTTTTGCAAGCTAAGGGTTATTATAATGCCTTTTTCAGATATCAGGTTGGAGAGGGACATTTTGGCTTTGATATTCCCAGAGGCTTATATAAGCCAGTGTTTAAAAGTGACCATAATTACAATATAGATCATACTTTGGTAGCTAGAGGAATTTTTTCAACAGGTTCAGGAAACTTGTTGAGAAACACAACTGTGGTAAAGAGCTGTCTACATTTTGGCTCCAGCTGGTTTTAACATTGGAAGTGTGAAATCAGTGATATGGCCACTTTGCCATCTAAATCCCTTCAGCATGGACAGCATCTTAGGCAATTAAATGGAAGTAATTGCTCCTGTTCTAACAAAGCCAGAAGCAGGGGTGTGGTTATTGAGTTTTTCCGATACATCAAAGTGTCTTTTGTTCTCATAAAGTTGACTAGATTCACAGTCTTTGCAAACAAAGTCTTCTGTATTACAGCTATACCACATAGCAGCAACTGCAAAAGCTTCCTCATACTGCCCCACAACTGTACCTCAGTCATGAACTGGAACAACCACTTCTAAGAGCAGTGAGGTTCAGCCTCTCTGCACATTCTGTCCTTGGCGTCTCTGCAGAGACTGCGAACAAGGATGTTGATTGTGATAGGGGGTTTTGGCGTCAACTCTTCTAGAGCAGGAACTGAGTGGTGATCACCAATTCAACCCAAGCGCATGACATTCTCTGAGGGAGCATAATTACCCTTGGACAATGCAGGTTTTTACTCTTTTAGAACTTTTATTATTATAAAAGTTGCTGATTGACTTCTTTCCCATAGCGACTGCCTGATAAAGTCAAAAACAGTTAAACTATTCCATCATTCCAGCTGTGCTCATTTGCATTTGGTTTAACCTTACCTTATGCAGGAATAAAAGGCATGGAAACCCCTTCTTCTGAAGACTTTGCACTTACCTAGTGAATACTGAGTGCAGAGAACAAGATGCTGCTCAGTGGCAGAGTATTTAAGGCTAGACGCTTCTGCAGTGGGAATTGTTGAGGAATCACTACAGTGCCCTTTGTCTATAGGCTTTCACTTTCCATATCTTAGGCTGCTTTTTAAATCTACCATTTGTCATTCTTCCCTTCCTTTTGTAAAATGTATGCTCTTCAGCTTCTCTCATCCGTACAATGATGGATGTTAGGTCCCTGCGCTGTAGGGAAGTTTGTAAGTCAAGAAGTATGTAGAGACTGACACTTTGTCAAAGCAAAACTTCTAACTCTTCGTACCAGACCATTTATCATCTGCTAAGAGAGCTTGGACACAGCTCGGCTTTGTAGCTGAGGTAACAATACTATGCACAGTTTACCAGAAGTAGTTTACATCAATTATGCTGAAGTTGGCACATCTGATAATAAACCTGCCCAGGCTGATCACAAGAAAATGCAACTGTGTTTTAAAGATTTAAATGTCCCATCTAACTTCAGAGTTGATATATTCTGACTTAGCTAGAACTTCTGAACCAAAGTTCTTCGTTGTAATTTAAAGGATAACAGTAGCACTTGTTTTTTAACAGGAGAAAAAATGCTAAAATATTCTGTTTGCAACAGATACTGAAATTAAAAATATGCTGAAAAATTTACTAGTATATCAAGAACAATAAACAAATGTGGGTATTATTAGTTCCCTTGCACTATTTAGGGTAAGTTCACTAAATGAATTTGAGGAGACTGAAGCCTACTACTCTTACTAATCTTGCCAATCTGGAAAGTTTGAATGATATTGATTACTAAAACCAGCTCCTGATATCTGCAAAGCATTAGAGCATGTATTGCTCTCTTGTCTGTAGTTATGATGGCAACTGTGCCTGCTTTGTCCACTAGTCACACTGTAAACCTAAAGGAGAGCCAGCTAATAGCATTCTACTTTAGGTTTTTCAATAGGACCTACTACAGTACTGTTGAAGTTCTGAGTTATGTGAACTCTGGCAATGTAGTCTGAAGGTAAAGTAAATAGTTGTAGCTCTACCCATCCCCACAGACCTTGCCTGGTTTTGGTTCACAAAATTGCCTATGACTTTCTTCATTACTTTGTCCCACAATTCTAACGTGTATAGGGTGAGGTATCATGACCAAATACGTTTTCTGGCTAGTTCTGCTTGTCTTGAAGATGCTGTCCTGTAGATCATTTGCAGGTGCTAAGTTTTTTAACTGACTTTTATTTTCTTGCACCATATTTTGATGCAAGTGAGTCTGAGGCTGTAATCCACCCACTGAAGTTAGTGGCAAAACTTCCATTGACTTTAATGGTATAGGGTTGACCTGTCAGACTACTAGAAAGGTTTTCCTTTGTATCATACGACCAAGAAAGTGAAGTTCCCCTGAGCAACTCCTGCTTGTTGGGCTAGCGTTTGCAGTCTGATCCAAGTAAATTTGTAGAAGAAGCTACTCACTTTACTCCTAGGACAGCTGAGTAGTCTCTTGTATACTTGCTTGCAGAGCTGCTGGATAGTATTTCTGTGGTGAAACAACCTGAAGCTAAACTAGAGCCTTCCAGTCTGGATGTTTGAAGGGTTCAATGGACTCTGGAAAATTCCCAAACTCTGAGTAATTTGCAGGAAGAATTAAAAACTCAACTATTTTTTCCCCCCTCAAACTTGTTTTCTCTTGCTGTTGATGGGATTAGAAACTTTAAAAAACCAGGCTAGATCTAAAAGACTACTAAGCACAGCAAGAAGGCATAACTGTGGAAGAACTCTGGGTAAAAACAAATGTGACCATAGCCTGCTGAAACCCACTTTGACCTACAGGCCACTGTCACATTTGTTATCGGGCCACCAGATGTTAGCCCAGACTGACCCGGGTGATTTGGCAGCTAGCCCAGACTCTCACAACAGCAATTAACTGAAGTCACAGCCCGGATTCTGCCCAACCGGGCCAGGGTGGGCTACAGCGGGTGATCATGTTTGTTTAGCCCGCTGTTCCCGGCCCAGTCTGGTAGGCCACCTTGGTAGTCCGGTCCATCATGGCAGGGGGCAGGGTACTGGGGTTAGCGTGGGAGTGGGGCTGGCACATTTGTTTGGCTGTCACCCAGTCAACTGAATGGCTCTCCTGGCCACACTCGTGTGTCCAGTGGCCTGAACTGACCCCAGCGTTGTCAGTGGCAGGTTCCCTAGTCAGGTGGTGACAGCGGTGCATCACCATCACGTTTGTCTTTACCCATTGTTAACATATATAGAGATTTTCCAATTTGGCATGTGCTGGTATTTATAAAAAAATACTGTGCTCAGAAGGAAAACACAATTTACATGTTCCTCTAAAGCCTTTCCACCATCCTTTTCTTCCCAATAGGATAATCCTCCTTGCACTCGGTCACTCTTCTCGGTCAAAACATGAACTGTCAGGCTATAAAAAAGCCCATGTGTTAGTCTAGAGTGAAATGTTCCTCCCATGACCTCAGAAATATGCTTTCTTTGAGCACAGTGACCATTCTGTGTTGTAATCTCTGCACATTTCCAGCATGATCCTCCAAACAGATAGCACCGATGCTAGCACTTAGAAGAATCGCAAATTCCATTCACTTCAATGAGATTCACACCCCTGCTAAGTGCTGATACGGTGCTACCTGCCCAGAGGCCCTCATCCTTAATCTTCTGTATGTGATCTGTGTACCATCGTATATATCGGGGGATGGGGAATCTCCAGCCTGTGGTCTATTTCCAGCCTGAAGGCACACACCCCACCCCACCCCACCCCCGGAGGCTTTCTCCACTCACCCCCATTCACTGCAGCCCTGCAGCTGCATTCTGAAGGCAACCAGAATCCCACCAGTCAGCTGCAGTTGTTTCAAGACTACCAGCCACGCCCCATCCATAGAAGGGCATGTCTCATACACAGGTGGGACATGCCCCCTACATTGGAAGCCATGTCCTGTGGAGCTCTGCACAGGCACAAATCTGACTCCCACTGGTGCGAACATTCTCCACCCTTGATACATATAGAAGACATTACGTTTCAAAGATTGAGGATAAAAGATGGTAATCTATTCAGTGAACCCTATGCTGCCCAGTATTCTTTCTTAGAAACCTCTGAATCCCACCCAAACTAAACTTGTCCCTTGTTTTCTGGTAGAAAGAGATTACAGATTTATGGCCTATTTTCTGGTCTCCTGCTTGCTATTCAGCAAAGTACAATCAGACCGTACATTCTTGCACCAGGGCAAAACTTGGGTTTTAAATAAAAAGTGGTCCAAAGTGATTTGTTCAGGCCACCATGTATGGATCCCCCAGATCTTCCTAGCGCCACACAGTTTAATAGCCAAAGAGCTTTATAAAAGATGAATTCCCCACATGTACTGACACAGCGACAGAAGTGCTTTATCAAGCTGAACATCTGCTTCTTTTTGTTTTTCAAAGTTACTATTTGCTTCATTCTAGCACTTGAACACTGCAAATCATTTTTGGTTACCAAGTATATAATCAATCAGTAGTATGAACAACAAGCAGATTATTCTAATGATAGTTTTACACAAATTGTTCTTTTTTGCCTGATATTTACATTTACCTTAAAATTAATTTTCTGCTTCTTACGGGTATATTGAAAAAAAATCATATTTCAATCTGTTTTATCACTATGCTATGGGCAAGACTGTCTCTTCAGGGCAAGAAAAACCTGTAATAATGTGATTCCTGTGCACTGAATAATTTTCTGCTGTATCAAGGATTTTTTCCTACCTTTGTTTAAATCGGACTGTTTCTATGATGGGTTTTATTCTCCCAATCCCCTGCCACTTTCTTGAACATAACATCAGTTCACATATCAGGTGTGTGCATGTTAAGTTTGCAATTTATGTAATTCTGCTTTGGTTTTATATCCAGAAGTTTCACTGGGCATAATCTGATAACTCTTTGGATTAAAGCTTCCATCTGATACAACCCGATATAAAGACAGACGTTCTTTGTAGCAGAGCAGTTCCATCTTACTCTCAATTCTTCAGCCTCTCCACCCTTTTGCCTCCGAACAGCCTCCTTCCATGATTCCCCTTTCTGTGACTAGCCACCCATTGCAGATCCTGGCCAGAGGGTGGGTAGCCGTTGCAATGGGTAAAATGGTAGAAAGAGAGAGAAGAAAGCAGAGCAGAGGAATAAAATAGGAGAACAAGATGGGTGAAGGAAAAAGGGAGACCTATGAAAGAAGGAAATGAGATGGTTTGAGAGATAAGATGGAATGAGGGAAAGGAAGAAACCACACAAGATTTAAAGTTTGTGGCATGTATCTCAAATGTACCAGAGCGTCAATATAAGCAGCATGATTCATGTATATTTATAGAAAAATTTAACCAAATAAGTTGCAGTCTTACAGCTCCTGGAGTGTTGCCAGGACATCCATTGGTAGCACAAAGGTAGTTAGGGTGGCCATACCTCCCCTTTAAAAGAGAACGCTTATGAAAAATACATGTTGCAGGGCTGCATTGGTTCCAGTGCAGCCCTGCACCATGTATTTTTCATAAGCATCGGGGACGTATGACCACCCTAAATGTCGTGCACTTCAGTTACAAATAGCTGTTGTATACTCCATGGAAGTAAGTAAGGACACATTTAATGAGTTGAAATAGGTTGCAGCCTTTTTTATATAATATACTAGCTATCTCGTCCTAAATGGATTCAGGGCAGGTACTCCCTTTTCTCAAGTTTCCTTTGCCAATTCCATGGTCGAGTGAGCCATAAAGCATCTATTGCCTCATCACTTGCCCTAAGAAGAGTGTCTTGCTATTCTTGGCTCTTGTCGACCAAGAGGTGCCCCCAGATCCAACACCTCCTAACACACTAACATTCAGAGTGCACCCTGCTCCTAGTTGAGCATACGTTACCTCCAGCTGCAATTGACCTGGCAGGAGCAAACCACTTCCTTGAGAGGAAGCTCTGGGCTGATGCAATTCAGAAATCATACAACTACACCGTGTCTCATATGGAGACACCCTCTGGTAACCCTACATTGTGGAGCTCAGGTATAAACCTTTATGTGTCCTTGCACTGGATACATTATTGCATACGTGTTCTCAGATGCAGCACAGTACAGGGCATGTGCATACATCTGTACATCACTTGGGTATATACAGATTGGAATAAAAGAAATAAGCATCACATTTTTATTTTGTTTAGCTTTGTTTGGTTTTCAACCCTGGTCCCCAGAGTACATTAAAAAAAAAATGCACAAAAAAGACATGAACTGTACCAGGCAGTCTGGCATTGAGCCAGCCATTCATAAAAACCTTCAGCCCACAGTAATTCCAAACTGGGAGAAGAGGGGAGATGAACAGGCAAAATATCTCAGTGCAAGGGATCCACCTTATATATGGTCCATCAGCACATAGAAACTTAGCAGGTTAGACAAAGGGAAAGATATGCCTGGTGTCCCTGCCTCACTATCCCTTCCACAAGAACTAGCTGTGGCAAAGAGGGCTTCCTCCGTGCACAGGAAGTGGCTGAGAGAGTTCCCTTTGCTAACCTTCCCACCCCGTGCTCAGGGCCGGCCCTAGGCATGTGCAATGTGTGATTGCGCATGGCCCCATGCCAGCCTGGGCCCCGTACCTGGTAGTGACCACCTTATACAAATGATTTAAAATATTAAAATTAGGCCCCACATCAAGACTTCACACATGGCCCTGCATGGTCCTGCAAATCCTGGGGCTGGCCCTGCCCATGCTGTCAGGAGCAGCCACAAAACAGTCTGCTAGGGTGGAGTGCAGCAGCTAACTTATTCTGCTGCCCAGATCAGAAACGGAGCACTCACTTTCGCACAATCTGGCTATAATGGTTGTGGCTGCCTGTCTGAGTCAGACTTGTTGATGTAGTTCACTTGTTTGCATTTAGCATTTCCTGCTGTATTTTACAGTGTTAATAAGACTTGAACTGTAATAAGAGCTTCTGATTCTTGATAGAGAAGTCAGAATCTCCCTAAACTATAGCAAGTCTGTCAGCTTGACGTTTTACTAAGACCTGCTGTTCAAAAGAGTAGAAAGGTCATACAAAGTAAGCAGTGTGTTGTATCAGATTATTTGGGCTTATTGAGATTTTGACTCCCAAATGAAGCTAGAACCCAAACAACTGAAGTTATCCTAGTGAAAAGGGAGTGACTGCAATAAAATATAATTAAATAGAGCCAAAGGGGAGCACCAAATTCATGTGGTAATGAAAGAACTAGAGCAAATAGATTTATCTCAGGGTATCATTTCTTGTATCCTGCCTCTGTTTTATAAAATTAATAGTGCTGTTTTTCCAAGAATTGGGCCTTTTCTTTGTACTCTGATTTGACTCTGTTTTAGAGCTGAAATGATTAGTGCTTTTATTGCCTGCAAGTAATACCTGAATGAGCAAAAATAAAAGAGACAGTACCCCACATTAGCCTGGGACTCGCCTGCTCGTCAGTTAGATCCCTGCCAGATGTTTGCCTACTGTGGCCTTGAGGCAGGCGGCCAGCTGCTATGAGCTGTGTCATCGGGAGAAAGTCAGCGACACAGGTCGGGCTAAGGACTGTGCTCAGCCAGTCCACTGAACAGCCAATGGAGGGGTGGAGGGAGCTCCAGGTAGCTCCCCCAATTAGGTCTTTCGTTACCTTATGGATTTGCCGCAGCTCTTCCAGGGACCCGATCCTTCTGAGCGGCAGGGGGCCAGAAGTCCTGTCCCATGTGGACAGCTCCTTGGACCAACACTGTGACATGGAGGGACCTGTGACAGAGGCCCCTACACCCAGGTTCCTGGTGGGGAGGTCTGCTCATATGAACAGTCCTCCCTGACGACCCAAGGAGTGGTGGCTGCAATGGGGCAGGGAGCTGTCTCGCCACCATCTTGTCTGTTTTCACCCAGTGTTTGTGAAAACAAGTCCTTGACCTATATTCACAATGGGAAACAAGTACTCACCTACCCATTTTGGATTTAAAATGAGGGGGAAACTGTGTCTGTAAGTAAATGCCTGTTAGTTTTATAAGCCAGCTGCTAGAAGGGGGTTTGGTCAAGACGAGTGTGGCATAGAATGTAGGACCCTGGATTCAACTGCCCAAAGCAGAGCAGCTGAGCCATGCCAGAAGAGCCTTTTCAAGGCACTAATTATAAGCTCTTTACATGACCAAGATGCAGGGAGCCGGAAGTTGCTCTGGTAGCTCTACTGGTAGTGCTTTGGCAATGAAATGGGAAGGTTGGCAGGGCAAGGCTGCTGTAGGGCAAGAAATTGTATGTAAACTCCACAAGAGATCCACCACACAGAGGGAAAAAAGCTGCTCTGAAGTAATTGTACTTAAGTTCTGGGGAGGCAGAGGGGAACCACACATTGATGTGACTATTATTCTAATCTAGCCTCCATGACTGAATTAACAAAAGCTAGCTACCAGCAGTTTTGTTGATAGAGCAAAGGATATTAGGCTTCCATGAATTTGTGCACAATTTGGCACTTGGCTGAATTGTTGCAGAAATTGCCTCTGGCAACATAGAGTCACATCCTGAAAGGGGAGCACTGCGAACGTTTGGCATGTGTTGTAAGGGTCCCTGCCGTGGCTGCCAAAGAGAAGCAGCCCACAACTCCCTGCTGGACAGAAGAACCTCCTGCTTAGGGGCATGAGTGATAAAATATATGAGATGTCCAAATTGATGGACCATTCTTGTTTGGTGTTGCACAAAAATCTGAATGAACACAAATGTGTTTCCAGTGACTTCGATGCAGAGCAGAGGTTTTTGAGAATTTAGCCTTATGTGACCAAACTTTGTTAAAGATATATCAAGGACTCTTTCTAATATTATTTATTTATTTTATTTCATTTAGTGCCAACAGCATACCTGGCACTGTACAATCAGTAGATACAGACAGGTCTTACCACTAGTTCCCTGCTTATACCACCAGGACCCTTTATCCAGTACTTCTGAAAGTTGGCATAGGTAGTAAACCTGGGGAGGGGTATAAACTTGTCAAGTTTCATCCACATTAGATGGGAGACAAAGACGTTACAGCCAGGAATGTATATGCAGATTTTTGTAAACCCCCTACCTTAGGGTAGGGACCTGTCTGTAACTACTGATTGTACAGTGCCGGGTGCACCGCTGGCGCTATATAAATAATAAATAACTGGTAGTGCTTTGGCAATGAAATGGGACGGTTGGCGGTGCAAGACTGCTGTAGGCAAAACAATTGTGCGTAAACAGCTGAGAATCCACCACAAAGAGGGGGAAACAAACTGTTCTGCTAGTGTTTTACAGAGTAATTGTACTTCTGTGGGGAGGGGAACCTTATGCTAATCTAGTCTCCATGACTTAATTAACAAAAGATAGCTACCAGCCAATGCCAAACTTCAGCCAGGTGCCAAATTATAGCTACCACATATACTATGTGTGGTTTAGTTTAATCTTGGCCAGACTGACATATGTGGATGTGTCATCCACCAGTTTCCAGGCCAGGTAATCCATGGTTCAGTTGACTGGGTATAACATTTTAGTTATCTATAAAAGTGATTGTTTTTCCTTCTGTCTAACCCTTACAGAATCTTCTGACGTTGGACCATCCATTGTTGTTCATACCAGTGTACCATTTGGAATTGAACATCTGGAGTGGGATAGTGAAAAGGTGCAGCAATTAATCCTGGATCAGCTGGAAAACATTATGCCAGGTCTGCCTAAGCCAGCTAGTGTCAAGTGCCAGAAGTGGAGGTACTCTCAGGTAATCAGCGATCATAGATAAAGATACCCAAGTCCCCCCTTACCTTCTTCCCTTTTAAACTGTTTTTAAAATGAATCTTACATGGATGTTAAATTATTTACAACTAATGTTGTAAAGCACCCCAAGCACTGTTCAGCAAAGGGGTGGAACGGAATAGAAATAAAAGTTGTTATTATTTTATTTATTATATCATAGGGCATTATACTACAGTGTGCTTAAGAAAACAATATATTGTACACCTATTTTAACTGGGAAAAACGTGCACAAGGAAAGACCTCTTCCTGATAAACAATTTTCATGTCTTATCCCTGCTGGCATGGCAGGTGTGGTTGGAGTGGGAAGAAGGCACACTCTTCGGTTCCTGGTGAACAGCTGATCAGCAGAGACCTTGAAATGCTTGTTTGCCCACAATGCAAATCTCATCCTGGAGGTTTGCACTGTGGGCAGGGGAAAGAGCGCCTCTATTTTAAAGTATAAAGAGGTGCAAAACTAATTTCTGTGGGTGCAAGCCTGCCTTTTTTTATACTCCTGAAATATTTAAATTTATGGTACGTGTACATGATGCTAATAATAATATTTGACTCCTCTACAGCTCTGTGACCAGTTAGTTTGTTAAATCATCTGGGAATTTGGTTAGTTTGGGAATCATCTGGATGGATAACTGCACGGGCTTTACCATTGTGTACTGGTATTCTGTACTTCCCGTGGCGCAGGGCTTCTGGAGCCAGGTGTATTACTAACAATCCATAGTCACATAAAATAGAGGTGAAAAAATACTTTGCATCCATAATACATTTATCCATGTTTGAACCACACACAGGGTCAGAGCTTGACTCTATTGAAGTAATGGAAGTTTTGCCATTGATTTCAGTGGGGATAGGATTTCGCGCAGAGTACAGTGAATAAATTTTCACTATGGATTTTTTTTAGCAATATTCAAGCCATGCAAAGAGTAAAAGATACCCAGAAGTCACTATGGGTGTTTTCAAACGTGACAGTGGCCGACTTTAGCGTGCTTTACTCAGTAGGCCACCAACACATAAGTTTGTACCCACCAGATGTTAGCATGGGCTGGATCCCAACCGTGGTGGCAGCTAGCCCATGCTTGACTCGGGGAAGTCCCTGAGTCAGCCTGGACTAGCTGTCTGCCACCACAGTCGGGATCCCGCTGCTCAACCGGGGGTAAAGCGGGCTTTCTCGTTTGAAAGCCCACTTTACTCATCATGGTCCAGAATGATCAGGGGTGCAGGCACCATGGCAACTCTCACTGGCCACCATGGCTGCCCGTCAGGCTGGGCGGTGGGTTGCTGGGTGCAGCGTGGGGGCAGGGCCAGCTCCCTGTCCTTCCCAATGGTCAGGCCCCCATCCCATTAGTTCAAGAGCCTGGCTGGATCCTCACTCTGGACTGGGTAAGTTCGTGACGGCGTTTCAGCACCGTCACATTAGAAAACATCCTATGAGACAAAAGTGGAAATATTGAAATCGATATCAGGAGCTGTTTCTTGTAGACTTGTGTGTTTCTATGGGATTTTTACTGACACCGAGTGAACAAGTAAGGCTGGGCGGGGGGTGGTCTGTGGTGGAGTGCGTGGGAAGGGATTCTAATCAGCGGCTCCCAGTGTGGCTACTGAGGCAGCCGCCTCACACTTCCCTTGCCACAGACCAGGAGGGAGGGGGAAGTGCAGCCGGCTGGCCTTAGAAATTGGCATGTCCCAGCATGAACGCTGGGGAATCTACGCTCCCCAGCACTTGCAGCCAGTTCCTGTGACTTGCAACGGCTGTGTCCCCACCCACAGTACCTACGAGCGGCAGACCAGTCTGCTGGTGTGGCTGGCCGCTCCAGTTCATAGGGGCAGGGTATGCATGACCACCGGTTGGCACACTCATTTTTGTGCACTCATGGTGCACTCAGGATTTCTTGGCAGTGCTCCATGAGTGGGTGTTGCATGGCTCCTTGCATTCTCCTGCTCCACCTCCAGATGGGCAGTCAGATGAGTGCCTCCTGGGTGCATGGTAGCACCCATTATTTGAAAACACCCATTGTTAGAAATAGCTGTAGATTTTGCCTCACTTAGTAGATGATGAGTGGGCAATCGAATATTAGCATGGAAGCAAACTTCAGGGAGATGCTGCTGCTGTACTTGTGTCAACAGAACCCATTGATTGCAGCCTCTGACTAGCATCATCTGATTTGGCCCAGTTCTTTCTCTCAGTACCTTTTATGTAAAGCATATTTAAAGTAAAATGTCTCATGGAGGGAATAATAGCAAATTGTGTATATTTTAAACGTCTCTTTAAAAAAATCAAAGAATATAGCTGGTAATTTCCTAAAATATCTTAAAGATGCTTTAATGTTTACCAAAAACCTTTCTAGTTAAATTGCACTGGTGAAAATGAACATGGATATTCATGCAAAATGTTTACTTTACGAAATCTGTCACTTCAAAGACTTTTACTATTTATGAAGTATAAAATTTATTGTAAGTTACTTTCTATAACGTTTTCTTCATATCTCTATAGCAGAGGTGGGCAAATGGTGGCTCAGGAGCTGCATGTGGCTCTCTGGCATCTCTACTGCGGCTCTTGAAAGAAATGACTGCCTGGAGTTGGGGTCCCTGAATTCCACCTCCTTCCCTTACCACTAGGCACTGACCTCTCCTGCCATCTCCATGTGCTGGCAGGGGCTGCCCAGAACTTGTTTCTTGCTGCAGTGGTGGCAGTGCTGGTGCACAGAGGAAGTAGGAAAGGTGGGGGGGGTGGAGGTAGGAGAGGCGAGAAATGTTGGTGGGCGTGCAGCAGTGGGAGAAGTGAGTGGTGGGCTGATGCAGGGGTAGGCAGAGGCAGTAGTCCCAGGGCAGCAAGTGTGTGCGAGTCTATCTCTGTGTGACTCTGTGCATGTGACTTTGGGTAAAAACAGATGTGATGGTGACCTGTTGTGGCCCACTTTTTCATGCTTTGGCCTGTGAGCCACTGACACATCTGTTGAGGGGCTGCCAGATGTTGGCCCGGGACTGTCCCAGGCCATGTCATAGGCTAGCCCATGCTCTGACCTCTGGATTAGGTCCAGGTCACAGCCTGAGCTAGGCTCCGCCCGATCAGGGCAAAGCTGGCCACAGCGGGCTATCACACATGGTGTGGCCTAGTCAAGATCCAGGCCACCATGGCTACTGGTGATGGTGGGGACAGGTCCGGCTGGCTGCACATTCCTGCATCCCCCCGCCCTCCTTAGCAGCCCAGCCACAGGAAGGTGTGCTGAGAAGCCCAGTCCAGACCGTCGTTGCCACAGCTGTGTAATCACTTCTGTTTCCACCCTGTGTGTGAGCATGCAAAGGGGCTAGACTGACTTTCGATGGTGGCTCTTGGCCATATGAAGATCTCTGTGTGCGACTCTTTGGATTGGGAACTTTGCCCACCCCTGCTCTGTAGCCTGTTACCAAGTGAAGAATCTAATGAAGTTGGTAGCATTTTTAATTTAATATTGAATATATATAAATACCTGTATTTGCCAAGTCATTTTGCAAATGAGTCATTTTGCAAATAAGTTCACATTTATATAATAATTGAATGTGAAATTTCATATTTTACCTGTTCAATACTTTTAGCTAAGAATAGGTAATATCTTATGCTTTGTTTCTTTTGTGTGTGCGTGCTAATAAACAACTTTCAATTTTTATTTTTTATTTTTTGACCTTTAAAAGGATATTTGAGCCACACTGCAAATATTTTGGGGGTTTAGTTATCATTGTTGCATACTGTTTACATATCTCAAGATTATCTGTATTGGCAATAATACATCAGTAGTAGTATTTCCGTAGTGCCTGTCACTAAGGTATCTAGAATTAATTACAAACAAATGAGGAAAGATGCACGCCCAGGGCGTCCATACAGAGATAGCTGTTCTTTACAGTTTCAGCTTCCCTGACCCTTCCCACCAGTTGACCCCCTCCCCTTTGGCCCCCTCCCTACCTGCTGTACAGATGTAGCCATTACTGGTCCCTGCCACCGTTGCCCGATGGCTAGGGGCCTTAGTGCTTAGTCCCTGCCCGGCCATTTCACAATGTGTGTGATGTCATCCATGACATACAGGGCTACAGGCAGACACAGCCTCCCCATAAGGCGCTCCCTTTACCTATATGTAAAGGTCACCTGAAATGAAAACACTAAGTTGCTAATTAGGTTTATTATTGTTGTAATTGGTCATTCATATTGGAGTAGCGCCCATTGTGCCTATAGTATTGTGGGAGCGTTTAGTGAGAAGCATAGACTCCAGTCTGCGGATCTTTGTAAAATAATTTGCTTCTTCAGCTGGGTCTGCACAAGCTTGTCGATCCCGATCACATGAAGCGCATTTTATATTTTTGTCTTTTGTCTGTCTGATAAATACTTTATTTGCATGAGAGACTGTGTTTTTTGGACCACGTGCTGAAAGGTAGGAGAACTAGCCAACTATGGCCCTTTTTACACAGACACTCTAACACCAATAAAATGGGTGTTACATTTTATTATACATGGCACAGGGCAACACTGCAGCCCTGAAACATGGGCCCTTTTCACACGAGATGCCTCCACCCAGTTTCACTGGGTGGAGGCGTCTGTGTAAACACCACCTGCGGTGGGTGTAGGTGCGTGCATGCTCCCACGCAACACCCATCTCCACCCACCACCCACCCACGGAGCAATCGGCAGTGGAGTCCGTTGCTCCGTGGGTGGGTGGTGGGTGGAGATGGGTGTTGCACGGGAGCATGCACGCACCTACACCCACCGCAAGTGGTGTTTACACAGACACGTCCACCCAGCAAAATGCACCCCACTCACCGCAAGTGGTGTTTACACAGATGCCTCCACCCAGTCAAACTGGGTGGAGGCATCTCATGTGAAAAGCGCTCATGTTGCAGGGTTGCCCTGTACCATGTATAATAAAACATAACACCCATTTTATCGGTGTTAGAGTGTCTGTGTAAAAAGGACCTAAGAGAACAATGCCACTGATGGATAGCCCCTGCTCCTAGCCATTAGTGAGGGCACAAGTCCCATTGAAGGGAATGGGATTTCTGCTTTGATAACTGCTAGCACAGGTGTTATACACCAGAGGGTCGTACTGTACAAATCAGGTAATCAGATATTAAATGCAATAAATTCAACATGCATATAACGGCACTCTGTATTATAGCATATTTTGCAAACTTCAACTAATTGCAGTTGCTTGTTGTGACAGCACACTTGATAATATTGTTCCCTGTACATGCAATAACATGCAGTTAGTTATATTGATGCCAATGTTATAGGTACCTGTGTACTGTATATCAAATGATCGTAATTTATTTCACAGTGAATAATGCACATCAAAGAAAGCATTAAAAGGGCAGTTAATTTCATGAAACAGAATTAAATTAGGAAGCACACTTTGCAGAGAATATATGCCTATTGAATTATTTGAGTGATTTGTTTGTAAAGGCAATAGCAGCAAAGTAGTACAGTGATATCATTTATTGGACCAACTCCAGTTGGTCCAGTTGCAAGTACGTAACGGTCAGACAACTCTACATACTGTGCTAAATATCTGAAATGGGAGACAGCAACTACAAGTAGTTTTAATAATTCTTTTTCCTAAAGTAATTTCAAATTTTTCATCTGACTGTAAGGCTGTTTCACTATTGTTGTCTTTTTTTCTGTGATTTGGTATGTGTCCATTTTTCAGTAACTGAGAACTTAAAACCTAAATGTTTTATGCCTTCCCTTCCTTGCTACAGAACAGAAAACCAAGCCCCCAAACAATTCAGAATTCCACTCTCTCTCCTTTTTTCAGCAACTCATGACCATTGATTTCAGTCACTGCTTCCACCCTCTTGCCAGTCTCTAAGCTTTGTCCTTCATTATTAAGATAGGTCAATATTTTTCTTATTATTCCTTAGTAGGACTAGTAGGCAAGTATAACCGGAACCCTGACATTCTCATTACTTTCTTTTTTAATTTTTTACTTTAGCTACTAGTTTTTATTCATAGGCTAAAGGTGCAGGTTAAAATTTCTGGTATTAATTTTTTCCAAAGACGTGGTAGGTACAAATTACTGCCGAGTGGCCCAGAAATTTTAAAAAATGGAAAAGTCCACTAGGTTGAGCTTAAATCTAGTATATTCACCCCCTCAGAATGAGATCAGAAACTAAGATGCCATCAGCAGCATTTCAGCTGGCACATGCAAGGATGAATACTCTTAGCTGTGTTGCTGAACTTGCCAATTTGACCCTTCTTGGCTGTGTTGGAGAAGATACAAACATGACCAGCATCCATCAAAGTCATTTATTTTGACTAGTTTTTAGTTATAGGATAAGTTCACAGGAAGAACTACTTTTGTACCACAGACCCCTCGAGTTTGAAATTAAATTGGCATAAAACAAAGCCATTATTTCAATAAAACCCCATCCCTAATACCAGAAGGGGAGCCCCATACAAATAATCGCTACTCAAATTAAATACCTGGGTACAGAGCTCACTAATCTCTCAAAACCATCTTTACTTTAAATTACAATAAGCTTTTGGCACAGAAGCAAAAAGAACTAGAAAGATGGATGGGTCTTTCCCCTGACTCTTTTAGGCAGGATTTATCCTGCTTGTTAATTAAATACAGCCGTTATGTCCTTCATATGGGCCAAATACAATCCCAGGATTAAAATGCAGACATTACAATTACCCATAGAGGACGAGGGATTAGTCCTTCCAAGCTTCTACTGATACCACTTAACAGCACAGCTGCAGTTCTGTATCCCCTGGTTTAATTATGATAAGACTACATTAGCATCTACAATCAAAGGATTCCCAACCCAGAACGTCGCTTTGGTAGAGTTGCATTATATTGGAGGGGGGGAGAGGGAGGGACTAGCAGAAGCTAGTATGGCTATATGATCACATTTATAACTGTGGTCTAGGTATCACTTTTAAAAGAAAAAAGGAAATGTCATTTGGGCTCCAATTCCAGACAGGATGGTTTGCAAAACTGGACCACACACCCATATTCTATTGATTTGAAACATTAAAGTATTTAAGCATTGACACATTTGTTTGATCTAAAGTATCATTTAAGGTTCAAAACGCATGATTCTCTCGTATAACAAATGTAAAACATTGGGTAAAAACAGACGTGATGGTGGCCTGCTTAGGCCCGCTTTGACCCACAGGCCGGCAGCACATCTGTTTTTGTACCGCCAAATATTGGCCCAGGATTGCCCCGGGCCATGTTGGTGGCTAACCTGAGCTCTGACCTTGGGAAGCCCCCGAAGTCACAGCCCAGGCTAAGGCCCACCCAACGGCCAAAGCAGGCCACAGCGAGCTAGCATGTCTGTCGTGGCCCACCATGACCCGGCCTAGATCAGGGCCTGCCATGACTGGCCATCATTGGGCACATGGTAGGGCACTGAGACCAGTGTGGGGAGGGCAGAGCAGGCCAACCACATGTCTGTTGCGGCCATCCCCTCCCCAGGCCACGCAGGCCACAGGACAGCAGCTCAGCTGCAGGCACATATGGTCGGTGCCCTGACATGGCCCAGATCATGTCCCCATCATTTACAGCTAATATAAAAATGGATTTGTTAAAAAGGAAACTCAAGGAAATAATCAAAGATGCTGACTATACTGACCTATCCCATTATTTATTCTCAGGGCCACTGAACTATTAGAAAATATTGTATTAAACTGTTTACTTGATGTAAATTTGAATTAAACAGTTCTCTGGCAGATCTGCAGTATGTCAGCCAACCTAAATGATATCCCATCCAAAACAGTAGGTCAGGCCCCCAAGTTCAGTTACACCATCTGCAGGAGGAGAGACAATTCTGGTAGATATTGGTGCACTATACATGGGTTTTTGTTAATTTGTTTTGCTTACTAGGGACATCATATCAAAATGGGATCATACAGACAAATTTTGAGAGCCACTGACTGTACTGTAACTTGTTGTATATTACTGTCCTACAGAAAAGTCTCTGTGAGGCGTCTCCAACCTTTTGATACCGTTGTCCATGAGATGTTGGTGAGTCACCTGCGGAACCATGCCGGGGTGGGCGGGACTGTTATCAAATGTTTCTGCTTGTTCCTGGCCAGAAGAACTCAGCAAGTAGTGCTTGGGGACCATTTTTCATCTCCCTGGGACCTCTCGTGTGGAGTCCCACAGGGTTCCATTCTGTCCCCTCTCCTGTTCAACGTGTATATGCAGCCACTGGGTGACGTTGTGAGGAGCTCAAGTTCGTTGTCATCAATATGCTGATGACACTCAGCTCTATCTTTTTCATCCGACCCAGACCCCGCAGTCTTGGTGTTTACACGATGTCTGGCAGTTGTGGGGAACTGGATGAGGGCAAGCCGACTGAAGTTGAATCCTGACAAGTCGGAGGTGATGCTAGTGGGGAAGGCGATGGGTGTGGCATCTCCCGTCATTGACGGGGTTCGCCCCCCACTGATTTCCCAGATTCGGAATCTGGGAGTGCTTCCTGATGCGCAGCTTCATCTAGATGCCTAGGTTGGAGCTGTGGCAAGGAGCGCGTTCCGCCAATTACACCTGGTGCGACAGCTTCAGCCGTACATCTCAGACTCCGACCTGGCCACTATCATCCACGCTTTCATCACCTCAAGACTGAACTATTGTAATGCACTCTACATGGGGCTGCCTATGGTGATGGTTCGGAGGCTGCAGCTGGTGTAGAATGCGGCGGCTTGTCTCCTTATGGGAACAGGCCACCAGGAGCATATTACACCGGTGCTTCGTTCTCTGCACTGGCTGCCTATAGTCTTCCAGGCCCAATTCAAGGTGCTTGTTCTTACCTATAAAGCCCTATATGGCTTGGGCCCCATATATCTGCGGGATCGCCTCACTCCCTATGCTCTGGATCGGCCCCTGCGGTCGACTGGGAGCGCCCTTCTCGAAGTCCCCCGGGTATCCCAGGGGCAACTATGGAGAGGCCGTTCTTGGTGGCCATGCTGAGGCTGTGGAACTCCCTCCTGGCAGAGACCTATGTGGCCCTGGACCTCTTCTCTTTTCGATGTCAACGCAAGACCTGGCTGTTCCGCCAGGCCTTTGGCGAGGGAGATGGGTGAGGGTGAGTTTTTATGGGGGGTGGTAAGGGTGGAGTATTTATTTCTTCTCTCCTCTTTTCCCGGGGCGTGTGTCTTCACCCTTTTTTCTCCTCTTCTCCCCCCCTTTTTAGATGTTTCATGTTTTATGTTGAGTGTGTATTTTTTGTGTGTATTTTTACATTTGTATATATTGTAAGGCACCCCGAGCTCCCTTTGGCAGGAGGGGCGGGATATCAAATATTGGGCCCCAGATGTGGGACATCCGGGACATAGGCGGATGTGGGGGGTCAGGCTATAGTGCCGGGACCAACAGTGAGAAATCAGGGGACAAGACTAGACACAGGGAATGAGAGCCACAAGAGGGCTGATAGGGGGGAAGTTAGGGAAAAGGGAACTGGAGGCGAGCAAGGGGAAGGAACAAAGGAGGGGAGGAGAACCCCATCAGGCTTTCCAGTGGGTCAACAGAACCAGATCAAGGGCCAAGCCTGGCTGTACTGAGGGCACAGGTACCAGCCACCAGCACCAGGACCCCAAGGGCACCAGTTCAAGACCACTCCCTTACATCAAGGAGCATAAAAGCTCTGTTTCTACTTTGTCCCAAGCTCTTCATATAAGTTATACTGAAAAATAACTCAAGACAAATTTGCTGCTGTTACGTTACTGGCTGCCAAAATAGCAGTCTCTTTAAATTAGAGGTATGAATGCCTGTCAGTCAGTAACAAATAAGGGTGGTCATTCAGTTTTAATTGCAGATTCGGTTCCATTGCAGATCTGTATCTGCAATTTCCAGATTTAATTACGGATTTGTAGCCATACTTAAATCAATTAAAAATATAAAATTATTTTTTAAATTATTTTTAAAAAAGAAAAATCACTGCACATGCGCGAAATGGCTGCCAGACCATTCTGCACATGCATGCCTCTTTCCAAAATGGCAGTGAGTGTCGCTACCATTTTGGAAAAGGGCAGCCAGTCTGCACCATTTTGTAGATGCGCAGGCCAGCTGCCCTTTTCCAAAATGGTGGTGACACTGCTGCCACCATTTTGGGAAAGGGTTCGCATGCGAAAAATGGCCACTGCTCATGCACAGACCGACTGCACTTTTCCAAAATGGCAGGGATGCTGCCGCCACCATTTTGAAAAAGGGGGCACGTACGCAGAACAGTCCGCCGGCCATTATTTTTTTAATAGATTTAAAACCAAACCACAGTGGCCATGCTGTCACTCTTGCGGTTCAGTACGGATTACTCCGTAACTGCCCATCACAAGCAGTTATGTATTAATCCTAATCCATAATGCCCTAGTAACAAGTAGCTGGCTAAATTTAGAGACTTGCTTTCTACTGGAAAACACTGTACAATCTCAGAAATTATCAGAAGGAATATGAAAAGGGTGTGGCTTTCAGTGCAGGCTTTCCTTAAAGTGTTGTTGGTAAGCAGGAGATACTAAAACAAAGAAAAAAGTTCTCAAAGACATGCTAGCTTCATTTAAGCACTTAAAAAAATCAAAATATGTCCTCATTGAACTCTACTATAAAATCTAGCAAATGGAATTAAACTAAAGCAAGACTGCAACAGCAGGCTCTGATTTTACACATGAAATATTTATTTCTAAGGGACCAGTCCCGAGGGTAGCCGATTGCTATTAATCTTTTCTCTAATTAATCTGCTTTCGTTACATCAGCAACCAGTTCTCTATGGCTGCAACCCTGAACCCATTGAAGTCGGCGGTAAAACTCGTGATGACTTTATTGGGTGAGGATTGCTCCCTGCCTCCATCTGTCTGCGTAGATGGAGACAGGGAGCAATCCTCGCCCACTAAAGTAATCAAGAGTTTTACCACCTACTTCAATGGGTTCAGGACAAGATTTACAGTGGGTGCTTTTACACGAATGGCACCCACAGTTCTGCTCCATGTAAAAACAGGCCACCAGATATGAAGCAGAAGCAGAGCAGGCATCACCTGCTCCACTCCAGCCCCGCTAGCAGTGCTCTGGAATATCCTGGAGCACCACCGGCAGAGCAAGCTGCCCAGACCTTGCCAGCCAGAAGCAGAGCTGCAGTCCATCTACTCAGTGGATAGCTGGTGCAGCTCCACTTCAGGCCGGGGTTGCCCCGGGCAACGCTATAGAGCTGCAGATGGCAGCCTAAAGCGGTGGCCAATCCCCTTGCAGCTCCATGGTGTGGGGGAGGGGATGCCGCGTGTGGCCCAGGTGCGGCTGCAAATGGGCAGACTCCAAGGTGCAGCCCTGAACTTGCTCCTGAACTTGCATCCGTGTAAAAACAACCAGTGTTGTTGCTGTCCATTTTGTCAAACCCTGGATTACACAATAAAATCAATTTTCTATATCTGGCCTTGAGGCAGGGGGGTCCAATAATTGGGGGGCTAGATGTATCACCCATGTCACGGACAGATCATTACCTCCTGAAGACATGTGTCCTGGCACACTTGAACCCCCAGCAGGGTGCAGGGCCTATTAGGTTGGTCCGACCCTGGCGACTTATGGAACCAGTGGGGTTCCAGAATGCCCTGAGGGATTTACCCTTGGATCTTGACAACTGTACGATCAATGACCTCGTGACCTTATGGCACACTCTTTTGGCTGAGGACATCCATACAGTGGCTCCTAGGTGTGTGCTTCCCACGCGGTGGCAGCACAGGTCCCCATGGTTTACCGAGGACCTGGGGCGGCTGAAGCGTTAGGGTAGGCGGTTAGAGTGGTCCAGCCTGTCTCCACCTGGAACGGGAGTCTTCCAGTGCCTGGTGTGACATATTTGTGGATTCACCACGACTTCAACGTCACCTGTTTAGAGATAGTGACCGTCAGAGGTTATGAAGGCTCTGTCTAGTCGGGTGTTATAGGATCATTTTCAAATGATGGCACCCACTAATGCAGGGGATGTGCCAGGGTCTGTTAGAGCCACAGCTTGTGAATTAGTTCCATGCCCATCCTGGCTGGTGAAGTCCAGTCAGAAGACTTTGGGACCATTGCTGTCTGGGGTAATCATTGCCTGCCTACGGGAGGGTGGAGTGGCGGACAGCCTTAAGGAGGCCTTGGTTCGGCCTCTACTCAAGAAACCATCACTTGATATTGATTCTTCCGCCCGTTATCGACCTGTCTATGACCTTCCCCTTTTACAGAAGGTTTTTGAGCAGGCAGTGACTCAGCAGCTCCAGGCACACCTGGGCACTATTGGTTTTCTAGACCCCGAGAAGTCTGGCTTTCATCCAGGGTATGGCACTGAGATTGCACTTGTGGCTTTGGTCAACGACCTTCACCTAGAATTGGATGAGGGAAATTCGACTTTATTGATTCTATTAGATCTGTCAGCAACATTTGATACCATTGATCACAAGGTGCTGGTGACTCGCCTGTGGGACCTAGCTGGAATGGACGGAACTGTGCTTCAGTAGTTCCATTCTTTCCTGGCTGGGAGATCTCAGCAGGTGGTTTTGGGGAGACTGTTGGTCTCCAGGGCCTCCCATGTGGAGTCCCACAGGGTTCTATTTTGTTCCCCCCTCCTGTTCAGCATGTACATGCAGCTGCTAGACAAGGTCGTGAGGGGGTTTGGGGTATGGTGTCATCAATGTGCTGATGACACCCAGCTCTACCTCTCGTTTTCATCTGACCCAGGCCCGCAGTCTGTGTGCTTTCTTGGTGTTTGGCAGCTGCAGGGGATTGGATGAGGGTGAGTTGATTGATGCATCCTAACAAGACAGAGGTGATGGTGGTGGGCAGGGTCAGTGATCTGGGGGGACTTCTATTATAGATGGGGTTCGCCCACCCTGGTTACGCAGGTCTGGAGCCTGGGAGTGCTCCTGGATCCTCAGCTGTGCTTAGATGGTCAGGTGGCAGTTGTGGCTGGGGTCAGTTTTCACCAATTACATCTGGTGAGGATGCTCCAGCCTTATATTTCTAATTCTGATCTTGCCACCATCATCCATGCATTCATCACCTCGAGACTAGACTACTATAATGCCCTCTACGTGGAGCTGCCCATGGTGACAGTCCGGAGGCTATAGCTAGTGCAGAGTGTGGCGGCCCGTCTCCTAATGGGGACGGGCAGATGTGAACATTTTACTCTGATTTTTTGTCTGCTGCATTGGCTGTCAGTAGTCTTCTGGGCTTGATTCAAGGTGCTAGTGTTAACCTATAAAGCCCTAAACAGTCTAGGTCCCACTTAGCTGAGGGAATTGCCTCATACCCCAGGCCTTGGGATGGCCTCTGCTGTCGGCTGGGAGTGCCCTCCTGGAGGTCTCGTATTGTAGACAGATAGCCACTCTGAGGAGGGCGTTCTCAGTGGCCACTCCATTGCTGTGGAACTCCCTTCCAGTGGAGATTCGCCTCTGCCCAGATCTGCTTACCGTCCTGCGGCAGTGCAAGATCTGGTTGTTCCGCCGCGCATTTGGAGGAGGAGACAGGTAGGGTGGATTGGCATTGTGGGGGAGTTGAAGCAAGGAAGGGAGGGTTTATTGGGTTTTTATGTCACTGTTTTTTATGTATTTTACTAATTGTAAGCCACCCCAAATTGCCTGAGGCAAGAGGGAGCAGGATAATAAATACTTGTATAATATTTTACAATATTAAAAATAATTGTTGCTGGAAATGAGCAAGCTTTCGGGCCCCACAGGACCCTTTTTCAGACAATATAGCATAGCCAGTAGAAATATATAAAATGAGCAAATGTAGGGCAGGTATCTATGAGGGGGTATGGAATAGGTGGGAGTGGATAGGATGTGTGGCCCGGAAGCTTGCGTATTTCCACCAACAACAGTTGGTCCTATAAAAGATAACATTTGAACCAGTTTGTGTCTCTGTCACTTGGGATCAACATGGCAACCACACTCTATCTTCTTTTTTGAACTTTTTTGCAGATAAAATCGCTCAAATTCACCAGAGTTTTGATGCAACTTTTTAAGCAGTGGGTGGGTCAGAGGCAGTAGAAGCCCCTTCTTGTCCTTTTTTGTGGGATGAGTTTAGGGTTGTATCGCCCTCGGATGCGGGGGATGCTCTTGGGACTGTTCGAGCCACGTATTGTGAATTGGATCCATACCCGTCCTGCAGGGGCAGATTGGGAAATCAAAGTGGCCCGGGAAAATATAGTCTTAGTGACCCTGTGCTGGCGGCAAAGCCGCTGGCACGCCAGAAACGGACCAAGGGGGCGTGGCTTGGGGGTGTGGCTTTGGGCGGACAGAGTGCACCAGATTTGGGGCCTAGCAGAGCTGAGTCCCCAGACTCAGATCCTCAGCAGCCTGGCAGGGGTGAGTGGGAGGTTATGGGGGGCGGGCAGGGGGGAGACTGCCACTGGTGGGGTTACTGGCCCTCATTTCAGTGCTCTGGCTCCCCAAATCACTCCGTTTTAGTGCTCAATGTCCCCCAACCCAAAATCACTCTGTCCCTTGCTATGCATCCTACAGTAAGGCTTCTTCATTCCTACAGCAGCTGCACTAGTATTCCACAGGCCCTGTGTTTAGCTTAGCAAAGTGAAGACTAAGGGCAGAATTGATACCAAACTTCAAATATCTACATTATATCCTACATTAA